>KZ107524.1:0-86430 GCA_000504365.2 Pseudocercospora pini-densiflorae CBS 125139 | reverse complement strand
AGGCATGATGCGAGGACTCCGATCCCGCGTAAGCAATTGCTCAGGTCACATCGCCAGCATGTGGCTCTCTTGTGCTGGCTGCGAACGATCTCGTCCGAACCTTCAGAGTCGCATGTAGGTAGCACTCCATGCATTCGTTGGCACCGAGCAGGCTGTTCCTGCGTCGCAATGGGATGGCCTGCGACTTGAGGCTTGATCGGAGACTGATTATGACTCCTGCTTCAGCCGTGAGCTCCCTGGCATCAATTCTGTTTCTCGAGTCCGCGGCTGTTGTCGGCTTGCTGCGATGCTGTACCTTGGTCGTTGTTTGCTATGACCAACTCGAAGCGGTGCCGTTTGCCATCTTCTTGCTTGAATAATCTTGGCTATTGCTTCAGCACGTATCGCAACGTTGTCCATCGATGCAAGGATGTCGTCTTGACATTCCGCCGGAAAAGTCGCATATGGATGAGTATCTGCAGCAGGGAATCCTTATACCTCAGATCTGCACGTGGGAGATGAGACAATCTATGCATGGAATCTCTCAGCCGCGTCGCAAGACCTTTACAATGTAGTGTCTCATGTGTCTATAGCATAAGCTCTGGGACGAGGCCCTCAAGCGGTTTGTCAGCCTCTGTAACAACATGTTCGTAGATCTTACCTTTCGAGCCAATCTGACAGCGCGATGTTATGCAGATGAAACGCTCTGCGTGACAGCTTCTGCCGCTTCGGAGACGGCCTATTCTCCCGTGCTTCATCTGATGTGGCTGTCTGCATTCTTGTATGCAGTACGTTCGTCACGCAGTCCAAGACACTCGCATCGCATTTCGTTCGGTAGTACGCAAAGCCGCTCTCAGTCGAATCACATGCTATGTGAAGCTGTGGCTGATTCGTTGGTTCGTCAGAGCCGACGATTGTTCTGGTCACGCAGCACCGCATCTCATTTGCACATACCGTGTTTTCCAGGCGGTGCTGGTCAAGTAGCGCAGAAATAATACTTCGACGTGGAAGTGCCTGCAAGACCTCGCCGTCGTCCTTCACGAACTGACCAAGCACAGAAGATGTGATCAGTCATTCTCTCTGTGATCAGCTCTTGCCGTATCTGGTATTGTCAATTGATACTGCTGATCGTTCTGGGCTGGCATGCCCTGACAGCCTCTCCATGCCGCTGCTGGCAGCAAACTTGTACTTCCTAGAAGTACTCGCTTACGTTACAAACTTCCTCCTGTCCGGGCTCTGCTGTCAACCTTCATGGGTACCCAAGTGATTTATGTGATACCACAAATGGAGAGAGGACACCTTACGAGCTCTCGATTAGTGCGCCTGGTCTCTCCAGAACGCATTGCCGACCAGTACCTTGGAACCCAAACTGGCCCAGCCTGGTGGAGAGTATTGAAGTTAGGCAGATAGGTAGCCGAAGACGAGCATCAAGGGAATATACATCGGGTGGGTGCTGAAATGAAGAACGTGGGCGCAAGGTCGCCAGCATGCTCAACGAACGAGCGAATAGGCTCGCCGGGCAGCGATCTGCTACCTCACTTTGCATACGAAATGATTTTCTTGTTGGTCGTGCTCGGGCCGGAGAAAATGACCAGACTTCCAACAACTTGCGTGAGGTCGGAAAACAGCCCGGCAAATACTTTCACAACCTAGGAGCGATCATCACTGCCACTCCAAGCCCTTGCCCAACTTTCCAGACGGTCGTTTGCTTCGGCCTCGCCAGGATGTTGGTCGGGCCTGTGCAGCACGAGCAGTGCCACTGCAAGATATGCTCAAGATCGCGTTACGTTTGCGACAGAGATATGGCGGCAGACCTCGAAACTCACTGTGAAGAGATAAAACACAGCTGCTGCTCTTCGGTTCAGCAAAATGACAACTTTCCTCGCTTTGTCGACGCCTCGGCTTTTTCAACCTGCGCCCCATTTGTTCGCGTGCTGCAATGCTGCTACACTGTGGCCTGGTAGCGGTGAGAAGCGCGATCGCACTGCTTTGGTGATGGAGGTTCCCTGTAGGCGGACAACGGGCCCTTGAGACAGGCGAAGAGGGTGGCTCTTTAGCACCCGACCTAAAGAGGACGGTTCATCTCATCGACGCCGGCATTCTTTCATGCCCAACAATTTGCGCGATATCCTTGAGTCCTTGTGTGTGAACAATGATGAGCGCTTTGCATTGTGCAGGAGAAACACCCTTGCAGCTGGTGGGATGGATGCAAGATGCCAGTTCTTGCTAGTGCAAACCTTGCTCCTCAGCTCACCCGCACCCAGTTTTCACCCTTTGCAAGGACTGGACGTACTAGCTGGGAAGATACGATTCGTTCCTTTTTGCTGGCTGAACTGCCGAGGCGAGGACGACCAGGAGAAGAACATGGCGGGATGGCTGACGGAGACCGAGGACTCTGCAGTAGCGACAAGTCGTATGCACAGCAGTGGAAACCAATCGTGGTAGATATTTGATGCTAGCCGGTGTTGTCGAGACGTGTTGCTTAGTGTGTGGGCGAAGTTGAATTGGGACAGTATTCTACACGCCTGCCGCTTTCGTGCTGGCATGACGCCTCTGGGCAGCGGCTTGCATGGTCTCACCTCGCACCCTTGCAAGAATTAGCGACGATCCTAAGCTCGGTTGTCGACGTCAGCTGTAGTATCAATTTGTTCTAGATCACTACGTACCGTCCAAACGAAGCAGGAGAACATAGCGTCGCATAGGGCAAGACTGGCTATCGTCGCCAGCAGATGTCGTCGAGGTTTCCAGCTTGTGCAAGAATGAATTGCAATATCCGTCTCCCCTTAGCAGTCGTTGCGATTGCCGAAGTTAGAGTTCACAACCGCGGCGGCAGGTGTACTCGGGACTCGAGCCTAATTGCAGAGATGCCTGCCATGTGTTCTTGCAAGGGTCTATGCCGGCCGGCATAAGCGCTTCCGTTGCAACGGCAACCTTCCTTCTTTTATTTACTAACCGAGCGCTACAACCGTAGTAGAATTGTAGTATTAATACTATTCTTAAAGGCAACGATTCTTTAATAATAGTAGGCGATAATTATCGTATTATTAGCTTAGTATTATAGCTATAACGATAGTTAGAAGGGCTTAGAGCTAAGTAAATAGAGATAGACCTAGATCTTTAAGATAGGCGTATTCTACCTCTTTATAAGACGACTTAGCTTTTAATAACTTATAAATAGTTAATAGCTCTAAAGAAGAAGATAATAACTAAGAAGATATATATAGAAGCGAGATAATAAATAACGGCCTTCTAGGTCTATCTAACCGTCGTCTACTACTACTATATACTCCTACTATTCCTTAACTATCTAAAGGGTCGCTAGCGGAAGTATAGGTCGCTTACTATACCTTAATTAATCGTAATAATAATAATAATAATCTAACGCTATAGCTAGTAATAATAGTACCTATAGTAGACGCTACCGCCGCTTAAGTAGAAGATACGTCTATTCTACTATACGAGGCTATTTCTTAATCTAATATATTATATATACGTTTAATCCTTTATACCTTAATCGATAATAAGTTTATTAACGATATTTAAAACCTAAGTTTCTACCCTATTAACCTACTAAAGCTACTACTAAGAGACCTTACTAATCTACTAAAGGATAAGCGTTTAAACGACGTCTATAAACTATCTATAGGAAGCTATATAGAGATTACTATTCCTACTATAGAAGCGGCGCTCGATTCTATTATAACTTAGTTTAGATATATATTACTATAGTAAGTAATACTAATAATACTCTATAGTAATAATCTAGTTACTAGTAGCCTAGTAAAACTCCTTTAATATACGACTACTTTTATATACTAGATCTAGACTTTTTATTAATATTACGACTAGGACTATTATATACGCGACGTTACGGTTATTACTATACTCTAAGCAAAGTACGATAACTACTTAACTTCCTTATTTAATATTCCAGAAGAAGCTAATCTAAAGATAAGTCCGGAAGTAACGTATAATACTATCTACTATTAATATCTCGCCTATAAAGAGGTATAAAGTATAGTAGACCGTCTATAACGCTAATAATATTAACTTCTTACTAGTCTATTAACGCTAACGAAACGTCCTTATACGGAAGGTATAATAATAACGCCTTAGTAACTAACGTAATAATCGCCTTAATAACAACCTTAATTTAATTTACTATAGACTCTAAGGCGATACTATAACTAGAATAAGCTTAATTAGGCCGATAAAGACGCTATTAAAGAAGCCTATAAGGACTAATTCTATAATAAGTAGAATAATAGTTTACTATACTATTTAGACTACTAGAGGTAGTATATTTATAGTAACTATAAGTACGATAAGGCTACTTACTAAGTAATCGATCTAGCGTATCTATATCCGGTCTATCTAAAGAAGACTCTCGCTCTATAATAACTATTAGAACGGCCGAATATAATACTTCTTTATAACGTTTATTCTTCGACTATACTTCTTCTAGTACGTTTAATACCTTTAAAAGCCGATACTTAGTATACGGCTTTACTTTTATACTCTAGTAACCTTAGTAGCGTTCTTTATTATATAATAACTTTTAGAGCGGATATTAGAGTTATCGAAGGAGGTAGATATCTATTTAATACTAAGAATACTAAGAGCTAGCGAGTACGCTACCTAAACTATAGTTTAGTAACGATAGACTCTATAGAAATATCGTTATAACTAGTAACTAAGTTAGCCGTAGGCCGCTTAATAATAGCTAACGGTAGTTACGAGCTTAATAACCTTATAATATCGCTATAAGGATTAGTACTAAAGTACGATAGTAGTATACGTAGAATATACGACTTATTATATCTAGAAGGCTTCTTAGTTAACGATACTATTCCGCTAGAATACGCCGTAATATAATATACTACTTTCGATAATATAGTAGCTAATATTATTAACGCTAGATAAGGCTATTTAATTATTAAACGAGACGTTAAAGCCGCTTTCTATATAGTACCTATATACCTATAATATAGACGAATACTTAGCTTATACTAGTAAGGGTATAACTACCTTAAGAACTACCTTCCGTTTAGTCTCTATATAGTACTATATCTATTTAATCTATTCGTAGAAGGCCTATATTAGCTTCTTATAAAAGTAATATCTTTAAACGTATTAATCTATTACTATCTTAACGACTTTATCTTTATTATTCTATACTCTAGTTAGTAGGCAACGCTATACTACTTTATTAGTAATCTCTAGATTAAGCTTACTAACTACCTCGGAGTCCCTTATAACGATAAGAAAGATACTTATAGCTCTACTATCGAAGTCCTCGGTATAGAGATTAACTTACTATAAATACTAGTAAGACTATCGATAGCGAAGATCTAGCGGTTACTATAAGAGCTTAGTAAGGTTATATATAAGGGATATATAACCCTCGAAGAAGTAAGAATAATAGTAGGATACCTCTTATAGGCTTTAAAGATTATTAGTATCGATAGAGCTTTTAATATATCGCTATACTCGTTTATTATAGTATTCTAGATAAAACGATCTATTCTACGATATATCTCTAGTAAGGTTTACTATAACCTTTAATAGTAGTAATTAGTACTATAATATTCTAATAGTATTAGGCTTCTTAATATAACTAAGCTCCGCTATATTTAACTCTTTACTAATACTTCTAATATAGGTATTAGAGCTTTCTAGTACGAAGATTCTTATAACTAGAACGATAATATATCGATTATTAAAGGCGCTTTCTTAATAGTACGAGAAGATAACGCTTATATTAACGTAGTAGAGGTAAACGCTATCCGTAAAGTAATCGACTAATAGAGCGATTAGTAGTAAGACTACTTACTTTATATCTATATAGATAGTACTACCGCCTATATAGGCCTAAAGGTATAGCGACTTCGAGCTAACGCTAATATACTACTCTAATAACTACTACTTAAAGCGATTAATCTTAATATTTATATAACGGCTTAATAGTTACCTTTAGCTAAAAATAGCCTCGCTAACGTACTATCTAGATACGACTTTAACTATATTACTAACAACTCGTAGATAGATATAATAGTACTCTACTAGACTTCGAGGCCTTCTACGACTTAACTAAGATAGCACTATTAATATAGCGTAGCCTTAAGATATTAATAAGGAAGTTATACGCTTTAGCGATAAGGTAATATTTAATCTATTATATAAGATAACTTTAAGAGCTATAGCTAGTAACGAGAGTAAGCTTACTATCGTTTATTTAATATAAGTTATTTAGCGCTTTAAAGATTATAGGCGAGAGCCTATCGTCTTACTTAGACGCTCTACGGTTATACTATATTAATAGATACTTACTAATCGATATCTTTAAAGATCCTTCTATTAAACGTTATATCCGTAGCGTAATAGTATATAATCTAATAACGCGTAAGGACCGTTAACCTATTATAGCTACTATATTAGAAGCTATCCTATTTAATAATCTAATAACGAGAGATTAACTTAACTTTAACGTAGTCCTTATATTAGCCTTTAGTAGCCTATTCCGCCTTAGTAAACTAATATATAAAGGTAATAAGAATACTAATAGTAACTTATAGTTAATAGAGTATATAATAAGAGCCGATATCTTATTTAAATAAGAAGAAGATAGTATACTTATTAACCTTAAATACTCTAAGACTAATACCCTTAACTAAGGCGTAGTCGTATATATTAAAGTAACGTATATACTAATCTATCCTATTCGTTATATAAAGAGGTTATTTAAGTATTATATACAACTAGTTATAGTACTACTATTTACTCTAGTACTAACCGTTAACGGCCTATTAGGGTTTCTAAAGAGGAAGATTATAGTATAGATATAAGAATAGATTATCGAGGCTAGATATACTATAGTAGGAGTTACTAGTTATTTACTCTACTAGAGCGGTATATAATAAGTAAGGATTAATAGTTTATCTAAGGAGGAAATTAAGCTACTTAGATAATAGAAATCGTTAGTATTTAAACGATATATTAAGGTAATAGTAAAGGATATATATTTACTCTTATTAAAGATATAAGTAAGGGTATAAGGATATAATACTATAGATATAACTTAACTAGAAAGGTCGCTAATTGTCGAATTAAGCCGGCCTATATTTAGGCGCTCTTTAGCCTAAGTTTAGGGCCTATTATATATAGACTACCTATACGCCTAATTATCTATAACTTTTATTATCTTATTATCTCGATCTATAACTATTAATAGCTTATTTACTCGACTAGTAGATAGTATAGATATAAGGGTCTATACCGGCTAGTATAAGCGCTTCCGTTACAACGGTAACCTTCCTTCTTTTATTTACCAACCGAGCGCTACAACCGCAGTACCTACCCTCCCGCCCTCTAGTTAGTCTCGTTCATAGTGCGCTACAATGCAGCTAATAGGGGGCCTGTCACATGCAGGCTGCCCGTGCGCCCAATTATCTATGACTTTCATCATCTCATTATCTCGATCTATGACTATCGATGGCTCATTTACTCGACTGGCGGATGGCATAGATCATCAACTCTGTTCTGCTCCGCTAGAACTTTGTCAAGGAGATCACACCACAGAGTTTAGCAGTCAGGAGAGCTTACTTTGACGACTACTTGATGTCTTTATGCCCGTTCCTGATATTGCAATAGGGCTTTGCTTTGTCAAGTGGTGCGCAAGACAAGAGCACCTCTCTTCCGAAGGATCAAGGTTAAGCCCATGAAATCGGCTGACGGGACGCTGGAATGAATGCTTGCAATTGTTACCACTGTATTGGGGTCATGCTGATATGCTTTATTCAATTTGAAGGGTTCGTGATATATGAACTTGGCAAGATAACGATCAAGTCAGTAATGCTATGATCGCAGCACAATCTGAATCAGACCACCGTAGCCCTCCGCCATGATATTCGTTGTCGATTACTCGGCTTGTTCCCCTAGCTTGAAGATGCATTGGAATTCTGCGAGACGAGAATTATCTGGTGGAAAATGCCGATTGACTCGCGGAGTGAGGTATTCCCAGTCTAGAGAGACTTCTCCCGCCTAATGTGCGGCCACGAGAGCTGTAGTAGGCATTTTGCCTGCACCGTCTGACTCGAGCTTTCCTATCGGTTCGTTCAGCCATCTTCTGGACCGGGATAAGCTGTCTCGTGTGGCTAGGTACCTCCAGGTACCACATGGAAAGTACTCAACGCAAAGTCGGGGGAACCCGAACGCTGCGAAGTCTTACATTGCTTCTTTGGTCATGTAGCCGATATGAAGTCGAAGCCGTGTAATTCGTGGTTGAGCTCACCCTGTGGCCATCTGCACAGGCCGTCTGTATGACATTCACGGTCCTCGATTTGGCACTTGCCCACATTGCCAGATCAAGTCTCTTAACATGATCGTCCGACGGTCTGCAGGTCGCTGGCTGTCTATGTAGTCTCCAGACCATACGAGCAAGAAAGATCAAGCTTGTGATGGAGAAACATACAGATCCCCAAGATATCCACAAACGTGTTGAGGAGGATCGTATCGGATGGCAGAGACCAATGACTGAGAGTGCAGACTGGCGGTCAACGACCTGATATGGCTCTGAGACGTGGCATCCTCTAAAGGCGTCAGTTCATGGCTGTTCAGCGACGGAAAAGATAGAGTAAGCGTTCGCTGTCTCATCCAGCAATGCATATCAGTCATGAGTGGCAGTCAGAGATAAGCTGTCGCTCCTCGTTTAATGCTGATGGATGCACGCAATAATCAATATCGAGCTTGACAGACTATATCACAAGTCATTGGCATCGCAGTGGTGCAATGGCTGTTGCAGGAGATCGAGATCCGAGAAACTGGTCAGGACAGAAGTGTTTCATCTCCACTGGCCGATATGTGTTTCATGTCACCTGGTCGAGGTGAAACAAATCTGCTCGAGCATTGTTGTAATTTGGGTTGCGAGCCGCCAGCCCGAATGATCCGTTAATTTGATTGTTGTTAAAGTGATGTCAGTAGGCACACTCGTGCATTACCAAATACCGACAGTGTGGTTGTTGTACACGTTGGCGAAGGTATAAGACCTCAGATCTGCAAGCTTCACGACTCGCCATCCTCAAATTCAAAATCCAAGGGTCGCATGCTATAACGCAACTGCTATTGCAGATGCAACATCCAACATAGGCGGCCCGAGTGCGCCTTGAACGGGTGAAATGTAGCAGAGATCGACCGAGAACTGAGGGTTATGCCGTGTCGCCGAGCACCATTACTCAGAGCACAGCACCGCTCCTGAAACGTCGAAATCGAGCTTTCCAGATTTCTTGGACGCTCGAATGCGTTTCAAGATGTCGCAAGGACATTGTGCGCAATGGCCGAGCACATATCGACTCGATCAAATGAATGGCATGTGCTCTTGCGATGCTGGTGCTATAGCATGGTTCGCGCTGACCCAGCGCAATGGCTGTGCCGCTGCGTTTGCAGTAAGATTGAAGAAATCTGATGCCGCGCCGCGAATCGTTGGTAATGTTGCTGAAGCCCAGGTGTGGCCACTACGGCGTACAGAAAGTGACTGGACAAGACGAATACTTCATGCTCCTGGTAGAAGTGATTGAGGCTCCACGTATTGCGGAAGTGCCAAGCGCAGTGATGTCCCGATGACAGGTTGCGAGAAGGATTTCGGCGGCCGTAGCAGAGAGCAGTTCGTCGGTGAGGAAGCCGCTACGATATTCAATCATCTATCATGTATCATCATCATAAGATGGTGGTCCCTGCTTTCACCGAGTGAAGGTGCTCCAATTTGGATTTTGAAGCAGTATAGGGCATTCCGCTGTGCAAGATTGGTTCGCAGGCCGGCTTATGCGGCTAAATTTTGGAACTTGACGGTCAACAGACCAATGCATCGTGGGCACACTCTCAACCTCACCATTGCGCCTTGCACTCAGTCACACAAGAGTGCATCTGCTTGCCTTGCATCTGGTCCTGCTGTCAGACTGCTTCTGGACGTTTGATTGAGAAGTACCGAACATTGCAGATGTGTCAATGCCCCGCCTTTCCTATTTGGTCAGCAATCTCGACGGTAGCGCCATCTGAACGGTATTGTCGCTGGAAGCTAGTGATTGGCCATGAATCCACTTGAAACCACGAAGGATGTTGCGTCAAGTGATTTCTCGCGGATGAAGCGAGTGGTGGTGGCTTTGGCTGCCTCGGGGGAGCGATGATGCATCCTGGTTTGCAATGTGGAGTTCGATGAAGATGGATCGCCGGCATGTACCGCAATTCCCTTCGCGATCGTGCAGATCCGCAAGCGAATCTCGGCATGGCAGTGCAAAATCTGACCGAGCAGCAGCGGTCGGATTCTCATCACAAAAAACCATCTCAATATCATTTATGTGAAGGTGTAGTTCGCTCTGCAGAATGTTTGAAGCTTCTCATTCCACCACTGTCGGCAGCTGCCTTAGAGTTCAGACCGTCCCAAGGGACGCTGCAGAGAGTGTGAGCCAATCCCATAGAAAGTGTAAAGCCAATCTGACTGGGCTGCGCTGAGCTGGGGAGACGCTCAGACCCGACCTGGTACGTGGCTTGTTGGCTAGACCATCCATGACATGGCAGAAGACCGCAGGTGGCCGGAGAGCCCCTCGCTCACTGCAAGACCTGCTAGTCATGCTCTTCCGGATATCGCTGCTCGTTTGTTCCTGCCTGCCCAAAGCCGGCCGCTTCTGGTGCGCTTGCCTGCAACGGCTACTGGCAAATCGCACGCTAGGAGAAAGCTGCCGCTTGTCCTTTGAATGGCTGCCGTGATGAGAAGCAGTCCGCCCCCCTTGAAGCAGTGTGAACGCAAGCCGAGAGGAGAGTGATCGGGCGCAAAGGTCTCTGCAAAGGGTGCTTGCGAGACGAGCTCTGCCATTGTGTCTCGACCGCGATTTGAGATTCCTGCAAAGGTCTCCGGCCAGGTCTGGTCGAAACTGGCTCTTGGGCAGAGTTCGACACGGGGCGTGGTGAATGATCGACTGCGCAGTCGGACAGCCGGTTACAGGCGTGCATATCAAACTCTGTGAACGGAAGGCTGCGTGCTGTGTGACCTGTCGACGATGAACAACCTCGAACCCCAGATCTGCTGGCAGCAGAACAAGCTCGCGGGAGGTAACAGGCCGAAAGGCAATGGCAAAAGTGCTAACAACATTTAACAACGTCGCCACCCACATATCGCAACAGATCTGTTGCTGGTTGATACGTAGTTGGCCAACATAGGGTCAGGCTTCCTGGCGCTGCTGTCTTCTGCCTCCATGCTGGCCATGCTGCCACTGCCTCGCGCAGACGTGCTCTGATACATTCACATGTTGGCGCTATTGGCCGTGGCCCGCCGAGCTCAAGCCGGTGTCCTGCGCAACTCCGTGGTGCTGGGATGCGCAGTCTCATCAACGGCTCGAGCCTTCCGGATCTGCAGGGTGTGTGGCTATAGCAGCGGGCTCCCTGCTCGACCGGAGGACCTGGACGGGTGTGTGATTATTCGGTGGGCAGGATCTTCGCTGCACAGCTCGCGCGGTTGTTATAGCCCAGCGAGCAGCGTGTTATTCCCAGCTTGGGCTGCCTCGCGCATCCTGGGCTCTGTACGTGCGGTGGAGACGCTACTAATATTCCTGCCCGGCAGGCCGTGACCTCGTACCACCTTAGTCCTCTCCCGACTGCACAGCAGGTCGAAATTCAACGCGCTAGACGCTCAAGCCTGGAGCGCTGCCGCTCGAAGCACGAAGCACGAAGCACGAAGCACCCTCGGACGCCAGAGTAGACGCAGACGCACGCTCGCTCGCTCGCACCAATCTCACCAATCTAATCTGCAATCTGCTCTAATCGGCCTGCGCTTCTCCAGCTTCTGCTGCGTCGGCACAGCACTATTGGATCCGCATCGCCGCCGGCCTCCACAGCTGGTAAGTCCTCGCGCGACACCACCAGTGCTTTTGTGGAAAAGGCCACAAGCCTTGACATGGACGCCCAGAGCGCAGCTCACAATCGTTGTTAGCGCAGCCAGGACCCAGCACCGCTGCCGCGCTCTGCCCATCAGACGAACCCTTGGGCCAGCGGTTCCCAGTGGAGAAGGCTCAGCAGCCTAACTCGCCTTGGAGCCTGTGCAGCGGCAGCGATTCTGCTTGACGTGCCTTGCCTGCAAGCGTGCACGTCCAGCGAATCCCAACCCGGCCGTTGCTCACATTGAACTCTATCGTCCTGAGCCGGTAAGTCTGAACTCTGTCGCTCTTATGCTTAATGGCGGGGGAGTGTCATCAAGAGGCATTTCTAGGTTACCTACCTGCCTGCCAACCGTCACCTTTCGCACACTGACTTGCGAGTCTGTTCGCGTCCCGGTCCTCCACTTTATCCTACGCACGACCTTAGTCGATGCACTTCCGTTGCGCACGACTTGCGGTGCCAGAAAAGTCTACCTACTAAGACCCAAGGCCCTCCTTCCCATCTCCACGCTCAACCTGCGCCTGCCCACTCCTGCGAATACAATTTATAAAATTCGCCCAGGGCGAACCTTCCACCGCAGCCTGAAGCTTTTGATCTTCAGTGCGCCATCAACCTTGAGCAGCCAGTTAACCTTCTGCATCCATCAGGTACAAGAACATCTGCAAACCTACCACCTCAGCGCTGCGGTAGTTTTTGTGTTTCTCTACTGCGCTAGCAATTGCGAATACCGTCCACCGCGGTTCTTTTCGCCAGCGATCACCGCGCTTGTGCGTGCCCCGTTCACTTGCACCACCTGGTTACTTCACAAGCTAACCACTACTTACAGTTCAACTCGGCTTGAGAGCGCTGCTGCTTCTTCGCACATTCTTAGACGCGCACCTTCTCCCTGGACCACGCCAGCGCACTCAAAATCTGAGTGTCGGCACGGAAGATCACAGCAACTTTGTATTACAAGTTACACGCGCGTGCTGGACCACCTCGCGCACTCTACCACGACCCTCCGACGACAACGTGCAGGGCGTGTTTACTGGCATCCGTTGGACTTAGTACCTGGCGGTAACCAGGCGCTGCAACTGACGCGGCATTTTTCAGTCCACATTCAATCTCGCACATTCTCGAGTCCAACATGAGCGCAGGCGGCGGCGCAGGACCGCTGGTCCCCACCTTCCATGGCTTCGTGCACAACAGCATGGACGGACTGGTTCTGTTCGAGGCGTGCCTCAGCGGGAAGCTTCACCATGTGCCTCGACGACCACACGACCGAGAACGTAGCTCACTCATCAAGAGTGGCAGCATCTTCATCTACGAGGAAAATGCATCTGGCATCAAACGATGGACTGATGGCGTTGCTTGGAGCCCGAGTCGTATTCTTGGAAACTTCCTCATTTACCGCGAGTTGGAGAAGCCATTCCCTCCAGGAGAGAAGAAGCGAGCCATGAAGCGCAAGAGGACCAGCATGCCAGGCGAGCCTTATCCACGACGAGACTCAGACGGCACTGAGAACGACCAAATGCCCGCCCCACTCACCCCGCCCACACCAAATGTCGGCGGCGAAGTCAAGCCAGAAATTCCTTCTACAGACCAGGACAAGGAGCTCGAGCGATCTCTCATTGGCAGTCTTGTGGACAGCTACGGATTCCGCCCAGATGGACTTGTCAAAAAGACCATGAGCATTTCCGTGAACGGCATCTCTCACCACATGGTTTCCTACTACAAGGTTGACGACGTGAAGAATAACTTGCTTCCACGCCCGTTGTCAGATGCTAGACTCCAAAACATTTCCGTCCGGCCAGAGCTGTACCTCAAGCAGAATTTCCGTGCACCAGTCGAGGAGACTGAGCACTATGCAATTGATGGCCACATGAACGCACATCCACAAATGATGTACTCTTCTATGCAAGGCTATGGAGTAGCTCCAGGACAGTACTTCGGTCGCCAATACCCGGGAATGTACGGAATGACAGCTTCCACAGGAGCGGGAATGTACGGCGGTGTGACTGGCACAGCATGGCCTACCCAGCCAGCATCTGCAGGCGCAATGCCCTATGGCGGACCACAATACAGCACCCAGCCGTATGGGGGAAGTTATTACAAGCCTCCGGAGCAACAGCATGGATCGGTAGCAAAGACTGAAAGCCAGTCGACTACACAGAGCATGCCATACGGAAATCAATATGCTCCATCCTACCCACCGATGCAGGGTCGGAGTGGCTCGCAATCAAATCCTTCTGGAATGTACCAGACTTCAGTATGTGTTGAGTTTGCTCCTTCCAACGCACATCTTTGCTGACATGTCTACAGTCTTACAGCCCCTCGACCAATGGACAGCCGCAGGGAATGTACAGCAATGCAGGATCACAGCCTTACGCAGTGCGATCCCCTACTCAGAGCTACGGCGTTCAGAGTGCTCCGCAAAGCGCTGTGACTCAGTCGCCTCATCCCTCGGTGAAGAGCCCACAGTCGGGTCATCCAGGCACCCCTGCTCAAGACCCTAATGGACAGATGCACAACGCAGGCATGCCATACCGCTCGAGCTCGTATGGAGTTCCTCCTGCACCACAGTCAGGGCATTCTAGCGCCGAGATGAATGGCCTCGGCATCAGCAACAGCTCGAACTACTCTGCACCGGCACCAAATGGCCAGTCATACAGCTATCCACCTGCGCCGCACGCTGCACAACCAACACCATACGCTACGTAGAATGGAGCTCACCCCACACAGCGATTTGAAGAAAGCGGAAACTGACTGAAGTACAATGGATGTACTCGTATCTTACGCCAATGGCGACGATTCTGCGCCGCCCGATAGATCGTGAATTTGCACGGCGGATGATCGTACGATTGAGGACGAAAGGCAAGGCCTGTCACGAGGATCACTTGAAGGAGATTTGAAAGGCTTGGATCACTCCGAGAATGGGAGATTTTTGAAGAATGGGCGTTATGTGACGATTCGACACCCCGACAATCGTAATGTAGTAGTACTGGTACGGAGGAAATTTCACGAGCAATGAGCGGGGAAAATGGATTGAATGGGAAGCGTTCTGCCTGGCACTATGGTGCCTTGCGACCATACCTCTGCTACATGAGTATAACTCATCGCTATAGCTAATACGAGTGCGAAAAGTGTGACGATAAAAAGACGAAATTTGAAACATGCTTGACAGCCATCACCTTTCGATTCTTGTCAGTGTGAAGATAATTTGGAGGAATGCTCATTCGTCTCCTTGCAGCGCATCGTGGAGCATTAGGCCAGAATATTGCTTACGATCATCATATCAGTGGTTCATCGCTCTTCGTTCAAATGACAGTTCTATAGCCGTGGTATCATTCCTTTTGAAACAAACACGAGTTGAAGATCACGCAGATACGACAACGCCGCAATTAATTTCCAGCAACGTGGCGGCCCCTACTCATGATTCCTACGAAGAGTAGATCGCAGTTGACTTTCTTGCTTCACGTCGAAATACTTGGCCCCAAAGCCGTTTGTGAACTCTGCTAGACTGCTTTCGTTCCAGGAACAACCTTCGCGGCAAGATCCAAGACAAATGATGGTTTCGCTTAGTCGCATGCCGGAAGTATGCTACAGTGGTTCGGGCGTCTTGGTGCTTGGAAGTCTTCGAGATCCCTGCTGTGGATCATCTCTACTGCAAGAAGGTCGATCGGATACGGGAAGAAAGATCTCAACCAGCAGCGAGGCAACAGCTGGTGCTTTCTCCGTGCGGCATGTTGATTATGCTGATCTTTCTATAGATTCGCTGATCCTGTACGTAATGCTAATAAAGCGAGAAATGTCATCGCGATTTTGTTTCTGAGTGCTGTTTTCCGGACACCGGGTAGTAAATCTGCATTCGGCGAGACACAGAGTTGAACTCTTTTTCGACCAAACTTCAACACGTGATTCTTGATTCTTCCTACATCACTTCCTTGCGACATGGATTAGAACGACATGGCAAGAACATTCATTCAACACCTGCGTGTCAATATTCAGCATGTAAATCCAACGAGCAAAGTGCCTGCGGCGAGCAGCCAGATCTCACGCGCGGTGCCTCTCGTCCCTCGTTTTTCTCAGGGGCGAGCTCTCTACACCAGAAATCGCTCAGCTTGTGGCCAGAACGCTCAGCTGCAGCGCTGCACACCATGGCCCATCCTTCGGTAACTAGATCGACTACGACAACACGTACTTATCATGGATGTACTCACATCGTCTACGCAGGAGACCTGCTTCCTTGCCCACTTCAACACGACTTCGCCTACTCTCGGAGGACTCGCAGGATAAGCGGCAGCCTGCTACTGGTCAAGCAGATGCTGATCCGCCAAGTAGCGTAAGTCGCCTTTTCCCGTCTTACGCTCGTTCTTCATGGTGCGCGATGATACCCCACTGGCGTCTGGTCTCAACAGTACACAAGTCGCTCTATTTGTCACTTCGGAATAGAGCATGTTTACCAGAAATCTGCACCAGAATGAGGGCCACCGATAGGGTGGACTATAACAGCCACTAGGCTGCCTAGCCCCGGAAACCTGAAGGCTAAGTTATGCTGCCTCTGCACAACCAAGGCCTCTTTTCCTATCTGGGTACGGAGATTACGACTATTGTCCCGGAAGGCAAAACAGCTGTGTTGCGGGTACCACCTGGTAGCAGCCGCATTACAGGTTCGCACTGGATTTGACTTTGAAGAAGGATGCGCTATCCCTCTGTCCACTCGGATATCCGCCTTTAACTTGGTCTGTTCAGATTCTCGGTTTTTGCTGTCGGTATCTGAAAAAGAGCCTTTTCGTGGCTTACGTGCCCGTCTTCCGCCCGTCGTACTAGGCTGGGGTCTCAGGTTCTGAAGAACCTGCGGTAAACATGCTCTAATGGCGTCGGCATCTCTGACATTCATCGGATGCCACCATGCCATTCGCAGACGTTTCTCGACCGCTTGTCGCCGCGGACTCTGCCGCGGACGACAGACACGCCGCAAATGAGCTGTGATGGCTCGTATGCTGCAGCACCGCCTGCGCACGTTTCCAGCACACCACAACTACACCGCAAATGTCACCAAATGGATCCTCGCTACAGCTTCCTACCTCGGTATTGCCGAGCTAAGGCGCTCAGCAAGAACATGGACGCGCGACCGCACTATCACCTGCGGGAAATCATTCCTCTTCCGACCAGTACCAAGCTGGAGAAAGACCGCCTCTGCCTCCGTGACGTGTTCCACTGCCCTACAGGAACTGTTCCAGCCCCCACGTGATGTCCTTAATCATCACATCTAAGGACTTGCACTAATGGAGCCATCTACATCCGCGAACGCCTCATCGGTTGTTGTGAATCAAGCTAACTCCTGCGGAATGTAGCAATCTTCGCATCCAACGCCGAAGCAGCCTATCGCCCTGAGTCTGAAGGTCGCTCGAGAACGCACTAAAGCTGTGGGAAACAAGGTCCGCTCCTCCCTAACGAACTTGACGCCGCACGAGAACATCTACAATCTTCCCAATTTCCTCACCGTCACTCGATTGTTCGCTGCACCTGCGACGGCGTATCTATTCCTGCACGATCAGTATGCGTGGGCACTCGGGCTCTTCGCATATGCAGGAATCACAGACCTGGTGGACGGGTGGATGGCGCGGAAATGGAAGCTGCAAACGGTGGCTGGCAGTGTGATCGACCCAATGGCTGATAAAGCACTGATGATCATTCTCACAGTTACCCTTGCGGCAAAAGGAGCGATACCGCGTAAGGCAATTGCGATTCCCCGCTTTTTACATATTGCAGACTTTCGGGCTGACGCGCGACAGTTTATCTGGCGACTTTGATTCTTGGCAGAGATGCATCTCTTGCAGTGGCTGCGATATACTACCGCTACGCTTCGCTTCCGGCGCCAAAAACGCTGCTCCGTTATTGGGACTTTTCACTACCTTCAGCCGAGGTACATCCCACCACTGTCTCAAAGTACAATACCTTCCTGCAGCTCATCCTTATCGGATCTACCCTCGCGCTACCAGTGATAACTGCTGGTCACTATGAAACAGGCGTACTGCAGAGTCTGGGCGTGAACACAGACCAGCTGCACTCTGCAATGAGGTATTTCCAATGTCTGGTGGCTGCCACTACAGCCTGGAGCGGTCTCAGCTATGCTTACCTCAAGAATGTGGTCACGATTCTGGGCTCCAACGAAGATCTGAAGGCCAAGCAAGGGTCCAGAGGCAGAGGCATTATTGGGATGACATTCGGCAGCTGTGTGATCGCTGCGACCTGGCTTGCTTGGAATGTCGACCAGGTCGTTCAAGATGGAACAGAATCAGAACAGGCCAAGAAAGAAACGTAAACTCTAGCAGCAACATGCACGATGCATTGTTCTTGACCATTCGGAGAATATGGAATAGGTCGGGACTGATCATCAAGTTGTGCATCCTGCGTTCACGTCTTTGATGATGCATTACATACTAAAGCATACCCGTGACCACAGTAGCGACCGAAATTCAGCTCGAGGGCAGAGACCTCACTCCATCATTGTATCAAAGTGCATACATTTTCCTATGCTGCTGGACAGTGCTGATTGCACCAAGTCATCGTGGCAGAGATCGTCGCGTAAACACGTCGGTTCCCGATTTTGTTAAGCTCTGCACGTCCGTTGCTAACAATCGTATAGTTGACCGCCTTTCAGCGCGATTCATGGTCTTGCAGACAACTCACGTACCTCGAAATCGAATCATGGTTAGTGTCCTCTACGAAAGAGTACGCAGGTCCAGACCGATTTCCGTCTATCCATTGACTTGATAGCACATCGTCCGCACTCGCATCTGCAATCATCCCGAATACATCTGCAGACGGCATCCTCCATCTTGCATGCAATCTTTTCATTATTATGCAGCCCTGTGAGACGACGTCTGCGATGCTCCGCAGGGATACCAGGAACCATCCATTTGCCTTTTCAGCTTAGCCTCAAGACATGGAGTTGTGGTCTGCTGGATATCAGAATGACCATGTCTGCATGTGGAACCAGGGATCAAGGCATCAAAACCCTGCGCATTCCCCAACCCCTCGCTCGAAAGGCAACCCGCCTTTGTCCGGGCCAACACGGATCCAAGCAGGACTTGTACAGAAACAGTTAACAAGGTGCCTGGAAAGAGCCGATGACAAAGGACAACGTGCAAGGCTCCATGTTCAAGATGAGGCGGGTTGGTGTGTCAGCAACGAGACTTGCTTGGCCTGAAATAGTACCAGGCTGGGTCATCCTACAGGTCAACTCCCGCTAGGACAGTTCTCATTGGAACGTGGCAGCCAAAAAGGCCGCTCACATGCATACCTCCACATCGGCAGCTGGACGGGATATGTGATGGCAGTGCTGCGCTCCACAGTGCCGCCATCAGACGACCATACATTCGAGCGCCGTCGATGTCCGTGAGACCAATAGCAAAAGCCCGGCGGCGTGCGTCTGCATGTCACTACATGTATACATTCCAAATGGGCCCATTTCAAGCATCGATGTAACTAGTGCCGCTGCTCTCCAGCTGGCGAAACATTCAAAATGGAACACGCGATGCCCGGACCGTGGCCAAAGGGGATGTTTGTGACAACGCACTTCACGTTCACACCAAGGCCATTGATGAAGATCTTTCCCAGGACAAGACTTTAACTACGCTAGACCATGAGCAAGCATTTACCTCGTTGCCATGCCTTGCGATGCCACATGGCTATAGAGACCGTCGATTTCCGGCACTTCAGAAAGCAGCAGAAACAGGATCTGCCATTTTCGCGCTAGATGCGGATGGTATTCGCACATCTTGTTGGCATTCATGTGCATGGCTGTTGCAATTGGCCATATCGTATCGTATCATCGCAAAGCGGCAATCTTGCATTCATCTGATATGTCTTGATTGACAGCCTTGTGAAATTACATGTGACAGATGCTCAATGGTAGGCAGTCGAGTGGAAATTGGTCTACATTGCCTGAGGCAATTGATCTTGCTATCTCTTGTCTGGACCCAAAGAAGAAGGGTCGACGCTCTTCGTACTGTCGTTTTGAACGGTGCGGCACTTGGTCTCGATAATTTCTCCGCCAGTCCTTCCTACCTGGCATGATACCACGACTGCGACATGAGCAAAGCCCCTTTTCCTGCTCTTCCATATGCCTCTCCTGGACGACCACAATACCCATCGATCACATCCCCTCGACCTCGACGATGACCCCATCGCCATAGGACCTCCTGACGCCCCCTGATCTTCCTTACTCGCCATGAACAACTCTTGCGCCCAGCAGGAAGAGTCTAATCATCGACAATCTATTCCAACCAGGAACGCAGAGACAATTCAATCCTCTTGCTCTGACACCCTTTCACACCATTCACGGGATCACCTCCAAACCAAGAACCACATCTGGGTGGCACAGCAAGTAGCAAAAAGAGGCTCCATGTCCTTGTTTTTGTTACTTTCTGTGCCGCCTAGATGTGGTTCTTGTGTTTGGGGTGCTGCTGTGAATGGTTTGAAGGAACCCGTACTCTCAAGAGGCAATCACTTTTTCATCGCGTTTGCTGCTGTTGGCAGGATCGTGGAGAAGAAGAGAATAGCGACGACGACGACCTCCTCGGTGGGAGCATCGAGAGGACTGCAAAAGTATCGTTAGATGCGCTTCAAGAGTGACGTGAAATCGAGGACGATGTCGTCGCAAAAATTGTGTCTCTTCGTCGCGGTTCCGTGGTTCTCCAAGTTGCGCTCTGAACAACGACGAGACGCCATCAAGGCTCGGGCAATCATCGCAATCGCATAGCATGCTCATTGCGCGCAGAGCAACTGCTCTCGCAATCGTCGCCAGAATGACACCTCATCGCCACCAACAACAATGATCTGCAAGACCAACAAGTTCACTAGTATGGCCAACCACCACCAACATCCGACACTTCCACGCTTCCAGCAATGATCTGGGACAAGGACGGTGACACGTGTATCGCTTCTGGTCAAGCAGAATAACGGTGACACGGGAATCGCACGCTTGTAGCTCAACATAGTCTCGTTGAAGGTAATCATTGTCTCGACCGCGTGAGCTGATCCTGTATCGAGACAACTGCCATCTTGACATCAGTCACGGACTATTCCACCTGTTCAAAGGCGACAAGTAACAATGCGCAATCTCCCAGCACTTCAAGCCTTCGGACCCATGATCTGACGAACGCTACTCTTGTTCTCCGTTCCTCACGCCGATCAGCTCTTAGCTTTCCTTGTTTCATCCATTTGATACCTTGAGCACTTCAAAGAAGCATTTGGTCAAGAGGCAGTAGAGACTGAAGCGACAAGACCAGAACGACAATCGGACAGGATTGCTCCCGCAGGCATGTCAAGCGGCTTGACGTGCCTTCACTTCGTAATGACTATGATGAAGAAGGATGAGAGAAAGAGAGAGTGGCCGTAGTACTGTCGACTTTTGACGATGGTTGATCGATGCGAAGAGATCGTGAGGGCGGACACCACATTGTAGCACACGCAAGCTGCATCCACAAGCACAGGTCTGGAAAGTACAATGCGAGAACTGATGAAGAAGCAAGGCTCTGCTTGAGAAAGCCTTCCCAACGACCAGAAGACTTGATCAAGTCACTTTCAAATTCAGGAGATGAAGACGGCTTTATACTGAAAATGCGTAATGACCTGCGAAAGATCAATTTCCACGACACAAAATGAACGAGATGGCATCACTGTCTGGTATCTTATGTCATTAAGCAACTGAATACCTCTTGACAAAGACGCAAACGACAACAGAATGATGATCTGATAAGAATCCAGAAGTCGAAGATTGTTTGACAGGCCCCGACTGCCACGAACAATAATCAAAGCACTACCGAAAAGAGAAGAGATGGCAGCAATTTCTGAGCTCAAGACCTTCCTTGAGAAAGAAATAGTATCACGATTGTGCTACAGTACACCAAAGACACAATCATTCAAAAAATTGACATCAAACCACAACAGAAACTCACATGTCATCAGTTGACAACGCAAAGAAATCGAGATCCTTGGCCTGCTTTGCGAAGAGACTCCGAGTGCCTGTGACCAGACGATGAAAACCATACATCCCGCGAGCTCGACATCAAGGACGGGAAGAGACGATTTCGAAGAGGCATGTTTTCAAAGCCGTCTAGGCTTCTTTTTAGAATCGCAGAAGAAAAATGCGATAGTCACCTCGAATTCAAGCAAAGTGATTCTCGTCAATTGTCAAAGCTTGGATGTCACTGCAAGCGGACCGATGGACATGACAGCAAATGTTGCTGCTGCTGCTGCGAAAGGAGGCCCTCGAAAAGTCGAAGCACCAGACAAAGCTTGGTGTCGAGATAACAAGAACGAGATTCGGGAGGACACAGCGATATCAAGAAGCCGTCTAGATGTGCCTCGCCATGCAAAGTCACCAACCAATCTCTTTGAGTTTAAGTATGAGTCTGGCAAACGTGATGAAAAATGTGAAAAGCTGACGTTCGATTCATGCATCTAGTGATCGTCGGTCAGAATGCTACGACGAAAGAATGCGCTCCTCGAAGCGATCCCATCACCATCCCTTCGCGTCCGCGAGCAACGAATGCAAGACTCCATCGCTATGCAACGCAGCACAACGCAAATGCAATGACCACGACTCATCGTCCTCATCAACCACCCTTCCTCTCCTTCTCCTCCACATGCATCGACATCGCACCTTCATTCCCACCAACTCCCGCGTCCTGAGACTCAACACCACCCATATCAGCATCACTACCATGCAACGGCACAAGAGGCGGATGCGATTTCTCGACCATCTCAACATCCTTCGCGCCATCACCAACCCCAAGGAGATCTTCGTTAGAATCGAGAACGATATCCACCGGCGCAGGATCAAGACCTTTGTCGTAGCCGATAGGAATAGTAGAGCGCGGACTACCACCATAATCTGGTAAGTCTTCGATATGGGAGACATCGTGGTTGTCGGTGTTGACGCGCGTACTGTCTTGGTCATCGTCGCGTTCGATCGAGGCGCGGGCGGTTTGGATGTCGTCCCAGTTCACCGCATCGTATGTTGGCGGAGGTTCGTTTGCAGCTCCCTTTTTCAGGTCTCTGTAAACATTGTTAGCAAGAGTCTGTGTCGGTATCCTTAGTGCAAGACACATACTTCTCGAGCGCAGCGTTGTCGTGTTCGATGAAAGCTTGGAGAGGTTCCGGCAACTCTTCGATGTTTACGTCGACATCGTTAGCATCGTCATTGGCATATACCAGAAGCACAGAGTTGTGCTCTGCCTCTGCAGCGTGTAGCACCGTATCGTCGTCCATCTTGCTGCGAACGATCTTGGCGCTTTGTCCAGTGACTGTGTAGTCAAGCCGCCACCATTGCATACCAGGTGGGACGGTGCTATCTGCATCCAGCATGGTCTGCTCGCCGTTCGTCTGCTCGTGCTGAATCTCTTCACTCGTCTTGTGTCGCAAGACATATGTGATGTTTGGCTTGGTAGCTACTCCACGAAGGGTATAATTGTGCTCCACTTCGGCGCCTTCGAGACCAGGTGGCGACTGTTTCGACATCTCAGAAATTGCTTTCCGCATTCTATCCTTCTCGGCAGCAAGCTTCTCTAACTTCTCATCAATGCTTGCAATGACTTCTTCCAGCTTGGATGTGATTGCCGGATAGTGCTCTGGCTCGTGGTTCTCAAGTGAAGCGTTGTTCGTCCTGTCAGCCTTGTCTGCATCTTTTCGGTTTTGTCCAGAGAAGTGACCAAGCGTATGCGTGAGCATTGCCTTTGTGTCAATCTGTGCACTCTTGGTAGGGTGTTGCCAGGTGGTGAGCTTCTTCTCGATCTCCTCAATCTTGGCCACGCGTTTCTTGCCAAGCATCATTTGCTGTCGTAATTCTTGTGTTGCTGGTACATTTTCTTTCAGATACTTGTCGAGCTGCAAAGTGGCTGGCACATTCCGCACGCCAGACTTCGAATTCGAGCTGTTCTTCTGCTGCACGCGGAGGACAATCACATCTGCCGGGCGCTCGATGTAGTTGTTGGTCATTTCGGCCTCATTAGGATCGGTGTCCCACAGCAATTGATCTAGCAACTCGTGTATGTCCTGACCTTCGCCCTCCTCGTCCTTTGTGTTGGTCTCCAGATCCACGAGAGTGAGCTCAGGCGTCCGCATGCCAGCTGCATTGTCAGTACCAACTACGGTGGTGAAGAGGCCAGCAATGTCGGCATGTCTGTCTTCGGGGTATTTGCTCTTTGCCGCCGCGACCCAACTCTGGAGGAACAGCTCAAGCAGGCTTCCCGATGGAAGACGAGTCCTCATGTCGCTATTCTTGATCAATGCAGTCTGGGTGAGAGCATTCGTGCTTGCGTATACTCTATCACTGGCATCAAGGAATGCCGTGAGTCGCTGAACCTCTTCGATGAACTCGTTGTACTTGTCCACATCCGGATCCACAGCACTGTTATCTTCCAGATGAACAATCTTACCTCCTTCCGCGTTGATCGATGTGCCGGTCCACCAGTTCTGGTCGAAGCCATAGTTTGCCGCCAAGTGCTCTCGCAGTAAGAATGCTTCTCTGACTTTGGGTATGGCATGTCCTATGGTAATGAAATTGGGCGTGTAGTCTCCATCCGGCAAGTGCTTGAGCAGTCGCGGGTACCACGCTGGCTCGTGATTGCCCTGCTTTCGCTGGTGGACTGGCACATCCGGCACAACTTCTGTAGCAGCACTCGTAGTGACCAGTGCCCAATTCCTCATATCATACTCTTTCTTGGTCGCTGGGCCAAACTTCTGCTCAGTTCCGTTCGCCGACACAGTGCCTGTCTCTTGCTGCTGGAAGTCGTAGGACTTTGGCATATCCAGATCTCCTCTAGACAACGCCAGTGCCCTCTGCAGCTCATCATCTTCGTCAGACTTGTTCTTGGGATTCGAGATGCCTAAGCTGGGCGCTGGTGATGGACCTCGAGTGGGCGCAGCGCTTGCGCCGAGTGGATGGAGGTTCGCATTGCCATCTCGATCGGCGTTGAATGGTCCTTCATCCCAGGTAGAAGTCTGCTCCAAGCTATTGATATCCTCGTTATCAAATAGGGCGTTGACGGCCTGGTCAAGATTGCATTGCTTGACCTAGAGTATATACTGTCAGACGTGTAGCAGCCAGCAATGCGCCGAGTGCTTCAACATACCCTCAGAAACCGCCTAGCAGTATTCTCGTCGGCGCCAGTGAAACTGACAACTTGCTCGACCTGCTCAGCCGTGGGCTCGACAACCATGCTTGTGGCCTCTCGCTGGCTCCTAGGCACAGGTCGTTTGGAAACTAGAGGCTCAGGCTGGTGATGTGAAGGTACGAAGCTTGAGCCTGACATTTGGGTGAGTTCTTGCTGCCAGATTATGTCACTCTGCACCTTCCGTCTGAGCTGTCGTTTGCCATATTGTTTGATGATTCCTTTCGTTTTCGGATTATTGTTGTTGCTATTGCCGCTGCCAAACGCCATCTCGGCCTTCGCTTTCACATGGGTATAGCTCTGCGGCTCAAAACGCGCGGAATTACGTCACTTGCGCGTGCCGGAATCATCGGCGACAGTGAGGTTGACATGGGCTGTGCAGAGGATGATGAGAGGACATGGATATGTTCGGATGAAAAGTGTTTTGATATGAATGCATATCTTGAAACATCACGACTTCATATCAGGCAGGCACGCGATCACGAGAGCATGTGAAAGCAGAGAACGTGTTCATCATGCAGGTACCGTTTGCTTCACAGCTTGGTCCAACTTCAACCAGCTCCAAGCACATTTTGGAGTGTAAGCACGGGACGAGAGACAAACAAGCTTCACGCGCACTTCGCGCAGATTGGTAGTGAGCTGCCTGGTATATCATCCTCTATTCACATCCCGCAAGCCATATGTGTGCGCCGTGTGCGTCCCAAAAGCAGAGATCCGCCTGCCTCTATCATGCAAGCTAAAATGCCAAAATGCCCAAGCCCTCAAAAGCATGCCGTAACTCCTCGCTGAAGTCAGGCCAAAAGCTGTAGGGCCAAAAGCAGTCGTGTCGTAGTAAGTCGTATCAATGTTGAAATCCATTCCTATCCTCTTCTCGCAGCGAGAGTCTTTTCTCAGCGTTAATTCTCACAGCATTCATTCCTCATCTTCCTCCTCGTCCGTGCCCTCGTCTTCGTCGAACATCTCCTCATCGTCATCACCGCTATCGAAGTCATCCTCGGCTTCGCTGTCGCTCCAGCTGAAGGTGTCGACTTTCTCCTCCTTCTTGAACGCGCTCTCATGAGTCGGCATCTCGAAGCCGGCCGGAATGTCTTGCTTGCTCTTCTCGCGATCTTCTTCGACGCGCTTCTTGTAGCCTGCTAGGTCCTTCCGAAGCTGCACACTCGCGTCTACATTCGCCGGACTCGAGCACTCAGCGTCATCGAGCAGACTGAGAATGGAGATGAGCACGCTCTCGACTCGTTGCACTGGACTCCACCGCTCGCCAGCCACCTCTCCGCTCATCAGATCGTCTCCTGGCTGGTGGAGGATGGAGATGCACAGCTTGCCATCGGTGTAGATGTTTGGATGCCAGAGCGGGCGGTCGAATTGAAACGTGGGAGGCTCGTATGGGTAGTTCTTCGGGAAGTTCATCTTGGCCTTGTAGTAGCCGCCATAATAGAGGGAGTCTGGGTTGAGGACGATGAGTGCCACAGACCACTGGTATATGTTCTCGTTGACCAGCTCGATGTTGGTCCACGTCTGCTTGCTGAGTTCCTTGTACTCGTTCATGAGCACGCGGTCCGCCATGTTAGCGATTCGCCCGAGCGGTTGGGAGTTGTGTGGTTGTGGACAGGCTGTCGGAGGCCGAGGGAAGAGCGATAGCGGTGGTGGGGTTGCGACAGGAAAGCGGTGGTGTGCGAAGTGGTGGTGTAGGTGGCGAGGAAGAAGTTGGCTGAGGAAGAGAAGAATAATTTAAAAGCAAGGGCAAGGGCAAGTGAGAAAGTGCCGGCAAGGTTCTTCGAGTGAAGTCCGGACAGTAGTCATTCACTGGACCGGATGCGGTCACTTTGCGGTCTCGACCTTGTAAGGTGGAGGGATTGTCTTGGAACACTCTGGCGCGATTTGGGTATATTCCGTCTTCTTGTCAGTATGTGAACGAACGTAGCCTCTGCGCGCTCTAAATATATGGTGTCGGTGTGTTAAAGCCTTGTGAGCGCCAGCTGCTACTCAGCAGGACTCGATGGGTGACTGCGTGACTTGCAAGGGCCGAGCGCGATCGGAAGTAACATTCCAGCTTAAGCCGACCACGCAACCTTAGCATGTGATAGCCAAAACACCACTAACCCGGTAGCTGACCACTGCGAAGATCACTTGATGCTGCAGAATTGGGCGAGACAATAAGAGACTGGGGATGCTGGGGAGTTGAGACCAGCTGCAAGCAATCATGGACATCTTCCAGGCCACCCAGAGCTACATCACCAAGATTGTGGCCCAAGGCGATGTCAGCTCTCAAGGTGCGGCGAAGATGAAGATCCTATTGCTGGACAGAGACACCGTATGCTATACCACACTACCTAAGCCAGAATCGACCACGCTCATGCTGTCCAGGTCCCCATAGTGTCTTCCGCAACCTCCCAGTCCGCATTATTGAACCATTCGGTCTACCTCACGCAACGCCTAGATGACACGAATCGAGAGAAGATGCGTCACTTGCGATGCTTGTGCTTCCTTCGACCATCACCAGACAGCATACAGTTCCTCATCGACGAGTTCAGAGAGCCAAAGTATGGCGAGTACCATATATGTACGTGTCTACAACTCTCATGCTTCTACCGGACGACTTCTGACTGACACAGATTTCAGCAACATAATCAAGAAGTCCTCGCTTGAGCGCCTAGCCGAAGCCGATGACCATGAAGTTGTCAAATCGATCGTCGAATACTTTGCCGACTTTCTCGTCATCAATCCCGATCTGTGCTCCCTGCCGTTGTCGACACGAGTCTTCTCATCTTCACCAGAGCTATGGAATCAGGACAGCTTATCAAGAACGACAGAAGGAGTTTTGGCCATGCTACTAGCGTTGAAGAAGAAGCCGTTGATACGATTTGAGAAGAACAGCTTGCTGTGCAAGAAGCTGGCAACAGAAGTGCGATATGCCATCACGCAAGAAGAGCAGCTCTTCGATTTCAGGAAGCCGGACACTCCACCCATACTTCTCCTCATCGATAGAAGAGAAGACCCTGTCACGCCCCTACTGACACAGTGGACGTATCAAGCGATGGTACACGAGCTTCTCGGCATTGAGAATGGCCGGGTCAACCTGAGCGAGGTGCCAGACGTCAGGCCGGAGTTCAAGGCAAGCACGCGAAAATTCGTTCTCTGACGCGACACAGCTAACTTCCCACAGGAAATCGTTCTATCGCAGGATCAGGACCCATTCTTCGCGAAGAACATGTACCTCAACTTCGGTGACTTAGGCCAGAACGCGAAGGACTACGTCGAGCAATTTGCATCAAAACAAGCTTCAGGGCAAAAGCTTGACAGTATCGAGGACATGAAGCGCTTCGTTGAGGAATATCCCGAGTTTCGACGCTTGTCAGGAAACGTCACCAAGCACGTCACGCTGGTTGGTGAACTCAGCAGACGTGTAGGGACGGACAGCCTCCTCGATGTCTCTGAACTGGAGCAGAGTCTGGCCTGTAATGACAACCATTCCACTGATGTCAAGACCTTGCAGAAGCTTATTCAAGACCCACGAATACCACCCGACAACAAGTTGCGATTAGTGGCAATCTATGCTCTTCGATATTCTGGTCACGCCAACAACAACACGCCGGCACTCATGGATCTGCTCGCTGTCGCTGGCAACATTTCGCGCACGCGCATCAACCTCATCCCGAAGTTACTGACCTATGCGCACAGTCTGCAGTCGATTCCGCAGACCGGCGGCATTCCAGACCTCTTCCAGCCGAGCAACATTTTCTCAGAAGCCCGATCACGTTTCAATCGTGGGCTGCGTGGCGTGGAAAATGTCTACACTCAGCATTCGCCTCGGCTAGAGAACACGCTCCAAGACCTCATCAAGGGTCGTCTCAACATGAACAGCTATCCATTTGTCGAGGGCGGCGGCCAGACGAGAGACAAGCCACAGGATATCATCGTCTTCATAGTTGGAGGCACGACTTACGAAGAGGCCAAGATGGTTGCCCAGGTAAATGCTAGTAGTCCGGGCGTCAGAGTCGTGCTTGGCGGCACTGGCATCCATAACAGCAATTCGTTCCTGGATGAAGTCGAGGAAGCAGTCGACTCCTGGCCAGAGCCAAAGGGCGACACAGCTGCTGCAAGACTGAGGAGAGAAGTTGGCAGATCGTGAGCTGAAAGTCGCTGCTCAATACGTACACTACATGAAGTGCAATCGTGCAAACGCGACATCCGGAAGCGGTCTTTCTCAGACGATCGTGGTGACCAAAGACCCTTGCAGTCGCGCTCAGCTCATCGTACCGAACACTTCGTCCAGCCACCAACCATACGGCCCTGAATGTGTGGTGCCTCATTCAGGAGTAATTGCAAAGTTTTCGGACACAATGCCGGCAGTGGCTTCAATGCAGCAGCCATGCATGCAGCTGGTATCTGAGGAGACCTCATTGGGCGGAGCTCGCACCCGGTTGAAGCAGCCTTGGCATGGACTACGCGCGAAGCTTATCCAGCCGGATTTCACCAACCGCCTTCCAAAATGAGAGTACACTGTACATTCGGAACCCCCACCGGCATCGTACTCTTGGGGACAACACAGCAACAAGAATTGAATTAGCAGAGCGCAGTGCAGTGCATCGCGCGGCTGAGTACCGACAGGCAACCTTTCATTCGAATATGGATCGGATGTCGGCAAGACAGCAGCTGAATGCTTTGCCGATAACAATACTTCTACTATTGCAGCTCACGAGTGGTTTTGAGTCGATTCATGCGATAGGGCTTTCCGTCACAGATGACAGAAGCAGAGCTCAGGCATTGACTCTTGTAGGAAGCCGAGTTTGAGCGCTGTCGACCATACAGGTGGCAGTTGCTTTCAGGCTTCACTCTTGAGCAGTGTAACTTTTTCGCAGCACAGGAATGCACAGCCGGTGATGCTGGGTTTACTTAGCGCCGCGAAGTACCAGGAACATTGCGTCTTCGGCCCCATCCGAATCCCAAGCGAGCTCGTGCGAAGGTGGAGCTTCGCAACCACACCTCTATCAAACTCACCTCAATTTTGGAACGCCGAGCGCTTTACCTGTCCAGCCTATGCCCACGAGCATATCTCTCCTGCCTTAGCATCATTGACGGTCATGGAGACGTTGCCAGCGCCAAAGAAACAGCGTGACCAGTGCGGAGATCTTTCCTGTCATGGCTGTCGCCAAAGTGATGGTTTCACCTTCAGTCGCGCTATACCAACAACACATCTGTAGCGCAGGCTCTATGAAGGCGCTTGGAGTGAACTTTATGCAGCACGCTCTACGAGGTGGTCGTCCAAGCGCTCCTCGACCCCTATTGAAATGTATACAAAGCAAGATGCTGCTGACAGCGAGGCTTAAATGAGCAGCCTTTCTTCCTCCAGGCTACCTCAATTGTCATTCAGCATATCCGTCGACCGTTGGCCGCTACCACTATGACGGATGACGCAACTCTGTTGTCCCTTCCGGTCGAGGTCAGACTTCATATCTACTCGTACCTATTCAAGAATGAGTGGACTTACATCAATTCTTGTCGCGAGAATTCAGTACCACAACAGCAACGGCGTTCAAGGCCATGCATCGCCCCACTGCTCTACACTTGCCAACAAATTCGAGATGAAGCCAGTCAGATATACTTCAGTAACCTCAAGGTCTTTTTCGACATCAAGACATTCAACACCAATGGCTTGCGTGGGTGGCTCCAGCACATAGGTGATGCCAATGCTCGACAATTGCGACACTTCAACGTGCGTTGGAACAATTATGTAGATATCAGCATCGATCTTTCGCGCCAACAACACGGCCACAGTTTTGCCCATGCCAGTCTTCAATCCGAACGACAGCACGAAGATTTTGATTCTCAACAATGTCTCGCCCCACGGCCCACGCGGAAAACACGCGTACTCCATGCTCGCCACCCAAGTGGGAGAGCACCGCGAGTACCTCCTCCTCGAGCCCCAACAACAACACCATCTGGAGCTTTGTTAACAGCTGCGCGACATGACTCTTCCAGTCGAGAAATCTTCACAAGGCTTCCATATCATGCCACAAACGACATCCTCACGAAGGCGATGAAGCAGATATGCTTTCACCGACCTGTAACGAGACTTCCGGCGTCCACCAAGCTCGGCACAAAACACGCGTTGACTATCAAAGCCGTTCCAATCCCTGGTCTAAACTTTGCAAACGACTACTGGGATATCAACGGCACCGACAAATTCTGTGAAGCCTTTTCACAGCATTTGTCGATGCGGCTTGATGAACTCTTGATCAGGAGGGATGGGCACTCTCTTACTGCAAGCGAGATTCTCGGGTTCGTTGATGAGATCGATGAGCATGCGTCAGCTTTAAGGTGGTTATGGTACTGGTAGCGAAAGCGAGAAAGGGATGAATGCGAGAGATGTGGGGGGTCATCGTGGTTCTGGTTCGGGAGGATGCTTGCGACCCAAAAGAATTCCAGGTACGGCAAGGTAATGTTCCGACTCGCTTGCACAAGGGACTTCAGAGGTCTTGTGATAGATGAATAGACTGTTGTAAGATAGAATGTATGTGAAAGTCTTTTCAACTCTTCAGCCCTCATGCCGAGGAAGCTGGACCATGAATGCATCACGTGCCTAAGGCGTAGACTTCATGTGGCACAGCATAGCTGCCTAGAGTCAAACACGATGCAAAGCCAGGATAATATCTGCTTTTGAACACAAGAACGACATCAGCTTTAACGTGCACAAGGCCTTCAGAGTCCGAGTATGACAAGAGCAAAAGACATCCTCTCCACCTTCCTCCCATCCATGTTCCCTCCCGACCCAACAGAGCCTCGTCCGCGCTCAGTGATAATCTGCGGCCCAACATGTCCTTACGACTTCACAGTCCGTACATTCATCAGCGATATAGAAGTCGCAGTCTACGGCTGGCCGTCTCGAGGAGGCGTCGTCATCCTCGATAATGCTCAGGCTATAGACCTCGAATTTTTTAGATCTAGATCCCCTCAACCCTCAACTCCAAAGAGATGCAGACCAAGACTCCGAAGACGAGTTCTGCCAGCGACTCTTACTCCTCGGAGCGAAATGGTGGGACTCCTGTGCTCGACAAGTAGTCGTAGACCGTTTCGAGAAAGGCTATGGCGACCCAAACGACAATCGTCGTGGCATTGGACGCGGCCCTCATCGGTTTCCGGCTCTGAGGGAGAAGAGATGGGTTTGTGTTTCTTGGCCTTCGACTGGAGGTTTCTGGATTTCTGAATGCATCCCTGACGAAGAGTCAGCCGAAGAATGTCCTGGTCTGGGGAAAGTCAAATTGGCGAGGACGATGGGTGAGAGGGCTGAGATTTTGAGGGAGGAATTTAAGGGCAAGTGGTCTCAGAAGTTGGAGGGGTATGAAGGGATGAAAACTTTCTTGAGGGCTTGGGAGTGGAAGTGGACGGGCGAGGTGGGGAGGAGGATGTTGAGTGTTGATGAGATGTGGGAGGAGTGGAGGGGGAATTTGATGCCGTTGGTGACTTGACGGAGAGGATTTAAGGGAATTGTGCGTGCTGATGAGTGCATGTGAGAGTGCATGTGACGGCGCCTGTGAGAGTTTCACTTTCGAGATGCATGTGACACAGACCCGACTTGATTAGCTTGCGCTGACAACTCAACAGATACTTCGACTTCAACTTCGACTTTAACTTCGACTTCAACTTCGACTTCAACTTCGACTTTAATTTCGACTTCGAGTTCGACTTCCGCACCAACCTCTGTTATGACGAGCACCCAGTCGACACTCAAATCACCATCAGACCTACCTACCACAATACAACGTTCCAAGATCTATTCGCATAAATGGCCCACCGCACATTCTCGCTCGATGAGCGCATCCAAGCACTGCCCCAAGAGCTGCAAGACGTGATACTCGACTTCACTATCGCTATAGAAACCCACAGCACCATTATCATCGACGACGACTATCATCCACCAACCAGGCAATTCTCCATCAATCGCAAGACGCGCGCTAAGCTCGCGCAAGAGTATTTCGGCACAAACAGCTTCACTTGGGTAATACAAGGGGGCCCACCATCTCCAACAACTCAGAAGAAGTGTTTAATCGAATGGCTACCAATGCTTAGCACTGAACATCGGGCCATGCTCAGACATTTGCGCATGTACGTGCACTATTCGACTTATCAACGTGTGTTCAACTGGCGCCCCACGCTGGTTCAACAGGCGGAGACATGCATCGAGTTTATTGATGAGTTGGGAAATATCATGAATGCACGAGGAATTGAACTTGATCAGAAGATCGTCAAGATGAATCTAACTATTAAAACGCGCACCGAGTCTGGTGAAGAGAGCGAGGAGGAGAAGTGGATGAGCAAGAAGGAGCTCCTCGAATTCCGTCCTTGATGTGAGTATATTCCAGCGCCGAGAGCACATAGGAGGGAATATTGACGGCAGTAGCAGATCACACAACGAAGCCTCTCGATTTCGTCTGGTTACATAGAGCGACGCCATTGCATTTTTGGAGGTACTTTTGCTCTTTGAGTACAGATCTGCGTGCACAGAAATACTCGGAGGACCACGCAAGGATTGGCGCAACAGCGGCAAAGCGACTGATTCTCACTGCCTCTCTTGGTAGGACCACCACATCGATAGCAGCTCTTTGCAGAGTCTCTTTGAACCAGAAGTTGTCCTAGCGAGGGTCTGCTTCTTTCTCTTCAAGCAGCTCTCGAGGCGCGCTCTGATCATCAAGCACGAGGAGAGGTCCTCCGCCCGGTACCACACTTTTCCATGTCTACCCTAACTATCCATCCCCATCATCCCACCACTCATTGCGCAAGCGAGCTCCATTCTGTTCTCATCCCTCATGCCCTAAAAGGCAATTACTGAAAACACCCTTCCACTTCCACATCACGCTAAAGCGGTACCAAATTCTTCACTTCTGAAACATTACTGTAGATCCCTTGTTTGCGCAACAGTGGCGCAATTCAACGGTCGCTCGTGTACATGAAGAAGCAGCAGCCTGAAAAGACGATACAACGAGATCCGGAGGGTCATCCTTACTTCTTCTCCGGCAGTTGTCATATATTTAGCTTTTGGCTAATGTGTCGCGTCATAGTGATACGAGGCTGTGCCAGTGGATCGATTTTAGGCATTTGTCACACGATCAGGAGACAACATGAAGGCGAACCTCACATTGCAGACAGATGGTGGTCTTGGTTTTGAAATTCGTTTTCAAGCATGTATTCATTTCATCGCAAATAGCAGTAGCGCATCGCACCTGGTATTATACTGCCCAAAATAATCATACTTCGCTTGGGCAAAAAAATTTCGTCTTTTCGCTCCTCGCATCAGGCCGTAAAGATCATTGACAGTCGTTCAAGTAAAGACATTGAAAACCCAACACCAGGTATTCCTCGTTGCCAATCACCCAATAAACTCCTGAAAGTCCCGAAAACAAGTTGTGAGAGAAGTATCGAACGCATGAAGCTGTCCAAATCCCCAAACTGAGCGCTGTTGTCGTCAAAAAATTCGTCAGGCCATCATTCGTCATCATCTTGGCACTACCATCGATTGCTGGTACTACGTCCCAATGCTGGTCGTGCTGGTGGTCCCATGGTAGACTTCCTCACTGGACTACCAGTGCTGCGATCTGGTGCCTGCATCATTTGGGCAGATTGTCCAATTTTGCCAAAGTCTTGAAAGATGTCGATTGCTTCTTCGCTACCATCGCTGTGAAGCTCGACGCCGAAAAGTTCTGAAACGTCCTTGTTGCTCATCGTAGCTGCGGGTTGAAGATTTTCTTCGCCGAAGCTAACGTTCATCCAGCTCATGTCGGATGTGGTGTTGTTAGGAGGTGAGGGCTTATGTGACTGCTTCAAAGGCGAGCCGAGCTTAGCTGGCGATCGCAATGAGCCAGTCTTTGTGAGGAATGGTGATAGGGAGAACGGGCTACCACTGTTTGGTGGTGCCAACATGAGATTGTTGCTCTTAGCAGTGCCAGTGATATCCGCAAGAACACCACTGCTAGTGGCGGCGCGGACTAGAGATGGTCGTCTTGCAGACCTCTTCTCTGGCGATCCGCGTGCAGCAGTGTCGTGGTCGGGAAGATCCATGAAGACATCGAATGCTGCATTGTTGAAGTTGTAAGACAGGTCAGGAGTGTCAGCAAGTGGCCGCCATGGTGTCTTGTTTTGCTTGTATGGTGAGATGAAGGGTGTGAGGCCGACAGGTCCCTCTTCGCTAAGAGTGAAGGCTGGACTCCATGTATGGCTCTCTTGCGGCATGGGACTAAAGTTCTTTGCGGGCGACAGCAACGCCCTGACTCTATTGCGGTGATCTCGCAAGTTTGTGTTTGGCGATACCGATGGCGGTGGTCGAGCTGGTCGCTTGAAGACGACAGCAGGGGTGAGTGGGTTGTCGTCCTTGTGAGATGGCGAGGAGCCGAAGCTACCAGGAGGTGGCTGGTAGCGATGTTGGTCCTTGCTTGGGCTGTCAAAAGAAGAGCTGCGGATACGTGCAATCTCTGCTTCTGCACGTCCCTTCTTGATCCGGTGGCTCCGGACGTCACTCTCGCTGGCCAGCTGGTGAGCTGCACCGCGGGCGGCAGATGACTCGATCGATGACCAGTATCCGCTATCGTTCATGCCGCCAAACTTGCGTCGACGGCCGCCAGATCTGCTTGATTGAGGGATGCGAGGCTCTGGCTCAGGAGTGCCATTTAATTGTGCGTGCATTGTTGGTGGCGATGAGCCAATGTCTGCTGGTGGGGGCGAGGAACGCATCAGAAGAGGTGGCGGTGGCATGGCAGCCGCATCGTCGTCCTTTTCGTCCTCCTGTAGAGCAGGGTCGGATGCTGGGATGGTGCCCTCCGAAGACAGCTCGGTCTCGTCTGGAAACTTCGCAGAATCGATGTCTTTGGTCTCGAGCTTTCTTGACGAATGTGGCCCAACGGTGAAGTTGCCAATGGCAGGAGTTGATGCAGATCGGAAACCTGCAGGATCCGAAGATGGTGGCATTGGCAGACCATGAGTATAGGATGAGCCGTCTGGGTTGATGATCTTCCTCACTGGCTGCTTCTTGCCCATCAAGAAAGGGCGCTCCTCGCCAGGCTTGATAGCCCAGTAGTTACCCTTACCAGGGTCATCCTTTGGCCGCTCCTGCTTGATAAAGTTCTTGTTAAGACTGAGGTTGTGTCGAATGCTGTTCTGCCATCCACCTTCAGATCCTCTGTAGAAGCGAAAGTTATCTGAGATCCACTTGTAGATCTGGGCGAGAGTCAAACGACGATTTGGAGCTCTGAGAATAGCCATGCCGATCAGTTCAGCATAGCTATGAGGTGGCTTGGTGCCGTCATCGGTGACCATAGGCATGTCTTGCGGCCGGGGAAGCTCGAAGCTGTCTTCGCTGGCAGCTTTGAACTTCTTGATGCTCTGCTTCTGAAGTCCAGAATCCATAGATGTGCGTTTGAGGGGTGCTTTGTAGCCATAGTCGGGTTCGGGATATGGCAGCTCTCCAAAGGAAGCACCCTCATACACATTCTCTTTATCGTACGTCGATGGATGTGAGGGATAGAGTGAGCGCTCCACTTTGGGAGCAACTTGATGATACATTGAGTAGAAGCTGCCGTTCTTCTGCGGCGAGTCGGTGGGGAAGTTTGATCGCGAAGGAGGAGACAGTCTGAAGTCGGTGAGGTGATGTGCGCTCATGGGCCGCAGTGGAGAGCTGTCCCTTTTTGACGGCGATGAGCCAGGCTTGGTTGTGGTAGACGGATTGAGCTGAACGTTCTGCTTATTCGTAGCGTCGCTTAGCGGTCCGAGGGCATTCAGAAGGGCAGTCTCGACATCCTGTTCGGTAGACTGCTCGGACCAGACCTCGACGGAGGCGGATCGACGCGTCGCTGCCATCGAAATGCGGCGACAGCGACGAAAGAGGTAGATATCTGTCAACAGACGGTGTGTTGACGCGTTGGGCGCGTGATGTCGTCGTTGCGGGTTCCCTGGTCGGCGAATGCTGGCAGGTTGGCTGTAGTTTGGGCGCAGCAGTTAGTTCTCGACGCGTCCCGGGGTTCTGGCTGAGAGGCCGGTGGAGCTGCTTTATGGCGGTGCTGGGCGAATAGATGCGCGAAAATTCTGCTGTCGACTCATCAGAAAGTGTGCTCTGGGGGAAAGTTGGATGTAAGAGCTGGAGTGCAGTCGAATTCACCAGGGTGGTGATCGTGCTTTCTGTGCAAAACCGGGCTGGTGCAGGCCGTGCTTCGCGCGTTGGGCTCGGCATTGCCCTAGCGGATGCCGGAGCGCCTCTTTCATCAATCTTCACTCACCTATTTCGTTTGCAAAGTGATCGTGCTCTCGATTGACACGTCCTGAACGTGGCGTTGATGGAGTAGATGTTGAGTGAAGGGCTCACAATGGCGGTCACAATGGGCGAAGGGAGGGAGGACGAGGTGTAACGCGACTCGAAGCTGGTGAGAGCAACGTGAGAGCGTGAGCGAGAGCTTCGCGGCACAAGCGGGGCACGAAAGACTCCAATCTGGCAAGTCTGGCTGACTGCGAAACGCTCTCTGCCGCAAGGGCTCGGAATAAATGTGACCGTGACCTGGTATCGTCCAGATAATTGGCTGAGAATGCCAGTTCGGGCTCAGCGCTTGCAAGCAAGGAGCTCAGATCTCTTGCTCGGTGCGCGACGCGAGGATCGCCGATGGCACAAGTGACGCTTCTGGCCTGAGAGGACTCGCACCAATTCGCGACTGAACAATACACTTCAATAAGACTTTCGATATCAGTGTCAAGTTGGAGAAGTTTGAGCAAAAAGGTTGACCTCGAGTAATGGGAGCTGGATCACATTCACCCTCTGAAACATTGAGCTGCGAGAAGCCGTGCCTGTTCCGATGGCTTGCGTCACTGATCGAACGCGAGCAAAGCGCGGTGCACGTGATATGTGCCAAGCATTTCAACTCATCTCCTGGCGCCGCGAAGATCTCTTTCGATCGAGATCCCGAACATTCGGTTCAGTATCGACTTCATCTCCTCTGGCCTCTGTTCCTGTATCTCTCACCTGTCACGATATCGTGTGACCATCTCAGCTCTGTGATGGGTCATGGAACGAGAAGCACCGGAACGCTGACCGCTCCCTTAGACACGACAGGCGTTGCGGAGAGAGCGACGATATGAGATGGCAGTCGTGCAAGCAATCTGCATTTTCACACTATTTTTCACATCCCTCGACTTGACTAATGAATGAGTTCTATAGGTTGAATCAGTGAGAAGATCTGTCCAAATCCTACTTAGGCATTCTTCATGAAAACCGGAACTCCTGCCCGCGGACCTAGCAATGTGGGCCGAAATTGAACCTATATCGAAGCCTTCCTTGATGGACTGGACGGCGCCATGATGCTTTTCGAGCGTACGATGTAGATACCATCGGCCTATGGAGGAGGAGTTCGAAGCGAATGGTCGAAAGCTTTTGAGTAACAGTCCATCGAAGTCCTCCGCTTCCAGAACTAGCAATCGGCAACACCGCGCTATGAATGAGCGGCTGTAGTCGCAAGAATCTAGAGGTCACGTCAGGAGCCTGTGCTGTCGATGGTCTGGATGAGTAAAGACTTACCACCCTTTGGACCACTCCTACTGGCCACCTTTGCAAGCTGCTTCAATGTCTGCAGCGAGCTCATCATGCTTGACTAGCTCATTCCATCCTTCGGCTCGACAATCGTGGATGATCTGATCATCTCGTTCAGCCAACCACCTGGCAACCGGAGTCGATACGGTGTTGTTCCTCATGGCTTCATTGTGAGAAGCAAGATTGGCGGACGTGAGAGCATCTCCAGCTGAGTTAGTTGGTTGACTACCGCCGCGAATGATGCCGGAAGGAGCAGGGCTGCCACGAGTGGCTTTGGTGCTGATGCATTGTCAGTGCTACTCTTTGGTCGGCAGGACTCGATCGATGCTTACGACGACATATTCAGAGGTCACTGACAATCCACTAGGACTCTCCGGTGCTACAGTCAACTCGAGGAATATCGCGAGGATAGGTGATGCTCAACGAAACTCAGAACGCTTGGTGCTGCTGAGTGTTCGGAGTCGAGGTGGCACTGCTCTCTTATAGCCATTGTGACGACGCCCTTTGAGGCGAGCAGACTGCCAGATTGTACGCCGAATGCTACATCCCATGGACAGACAGCAGGTCCCGACAAGATGAAGCATGCGTAGCTCGACCGCATACGCAATGTTTGCCTTGATTGCCGATGCAGTCAGAGGCCGGGAGAAGAATGAGAAGCCAATGAACCAATGCAAAAGAGCACATCGGATGCCCTCTCCTGCGTCCAGATCTACGCTAATGGGGAAAAATGGACGAAGACGAAGCCATATTGCCAAGAAATTCATAGCCTGGCGCTTCTGGTCCTCTGACAATGTGCATCTTAAGCCTTTTTCGTGTGCAGAAGAGGATCGCAGATCGATCCTTCAGCTAAATCCTACACCTCGATTTCGTATAAGAAAGGTTGTGCCAAGTCTGGCCGGAAAGCTGGCGTGATGCGTCTGGAAGCCGCTCCGCGCTAGCGAGGCACCACGAGGCTTACACCTGCACGTCGGCGAGCATTGCTCCTAAACTATTACGGAAAGGCGCAAGAACACACGATTGTGTGCACTTTCTTTCCCAATGAGTGCCCAAGGACAAATCCCCGCCTGACGAAGGCTTGCATTAGCGCAAGGCAATCGAGGCGCATGCCGCTGCCACCGACAGACGGGTCGCTCCTACTCTTCCAGGCCCGACTCTATTTAATTTGCTAGCCTTTCTACACCTTTGACTGCAGTTTGGCCTCTCTCCTTTTCCTTGCCCACCAGGCTGAAAATGACGAAGGACTGGACCGGTATACAGAACGAGGCATGTCAGCTGTAAGTCATTTACAATCCAACCAATCAGAGACCTCCTAATCTAGCCGGGTCCTTTATTATCAACTGCTGCTTTACACAACGGGTGCATTAGGATGGAATCTCTCTATGCATGGATGTTGCTGACATCATCTTCTGATATGCTAGGCATGCGAATAGGTACACGCTCGACGAGATCAAGGCTGCGCTGTATGACCGACATAAGTTCCAAGCATCGTAAGTGCATTCAAGTTCCCGTTAAGCTATACGAGTGTATCTCGTGCAGTCCGACCTTTCCAAGACATCGACTCTGCCCGATGGCTACATCCACGGTCGCATCTTCGCGCACCGTAGGCTCATGGCAGCAAGCTGAAGCGGAGTGGTGTTGAACCATTCGGGCAATTCTTGATCCACTCCTACTCTAGAAGAAGTCAACGAAGGTGCTGACACTGGGCGTAGGACACGAGCCTGGCGATCGAAATTCAAAGAATGGGGCATCAAACACCGTACAGCGAACACCAGCAGGATCCAGAAAACAACAAAAATTCATAGCGGTAAAGCCCAGGTTCCAGAGAAGCGTGCAACAGCCAAAGCACCAGCCAGTATCAGCCTTGAATCTCCAGTCTTGAGGTATTTCAAAGATGGGCGAGTGAATGGAGACACGGAATACCTCAACGATCTGAACGCAGCAGGAAAATGGAACTCCTTGGCCCTGGAATTCGTCGCTCATGATTATAGTGATGATGAAGCGGCGTCATATTACGAGCATCTCAAGGGACTTTCTTGGAATTGGCTCGATGGCCCCCGTCCCAGTGAGCTTCGCCAAGCTTTTGATCAACTACGCAAAAAAGCTTTCTGGGACATCATGCGGAACAGAGAAAGGGTATTGCCGGCTCTGTATGATTTCCTTCGTCACGCAGTCACTTACCTTGACGAAAAAGAGATTTATGATGTCTTTTTTGAACCTTGTGTAGAGCGAAACGAATTTTGCGCTCACTATACAGACTGTCTTAGCGTAGCGTCCGTGATGCTGCTACATGCAAAACACCAAGATATTCCTTGTTATTGGCGAATTCCGGGACTTGGTAAAGCATCAATCAAGCTGATCCTACATGCTAGGAAGTCTGGAGATTTGAGCGATGCCGAGAAAGTATTTGGACGCTGGCTCAGAACAAATATCGACTGCTTCGACAAGCATGATCCACTAGCATTCCCGCTCGAAGAAGTACCCGACGAATACTTTACGTTCAAGCTCGAGGCGACCATATCTGTGGCTGCGCTCCGTGGGAAGTATGGTTTCGACATCAAAGATTTCATGTACTGTCTGCGAACCCTCCGTACCATTCGAACACCACTCACTTGGCGTTTCGCCGAAGTCATTCTTCTTTACTCTGGTGCCAAGCCAGAGGACTTCTTCGAGCGGCTCAGATTCCCTTCCGGTGATTTCGGTATCCACGAGGAACAAATTGGCCTCACAGACATGGAACCATTTTTGAAAGGAGTGAATACTCTACCGGTCGCATTGGAAGATTACATGAAAGATGAGCGGCTCTGGAAAAATTCCAGCAACGCGGAAAAGCACCAAGATATGTCGTACTTCATTCACGCCATCACCAAGGCCTGGCTGGATTTGATCCTTCGGAAGGGGACGTGGAGCCTGGGGCTCAACGCTCGCGACATCTTGAAGATTCGCGAGGACTTCGGCGGACTGCCGAAACTAAGGCTGTCTGTCGATGCCACCACATTGATCCGTGTGACGAATGCTACAGACGCTTTGAATTTGCATAGTCTTCAGCCAGAAGTGCTAGTAGATGAGAACATTCCTCCGACACGACGAATCGATACGAGCAACGAGAACGAGCGGGAGTCCGAGGATGAGAACATGTCTTATTTGTTAGATTTATGAGAGGCTACGGAGCATGATTAGGCACAGGAAGAGTGCAAACGATGTTCAGTGGTCGATCTGACGCATTGATCTCATCCGTGGGAGATCGAGAAGAGTTGAGAGCGGAGACATGAACCCGGATCTGTCTCTGGACATAGATGGAGCATGCACGGCGGCGAACTCATTCACATTCTTTCGCTACAATCCGTGGGCTGCTGGAGGTGAATATGATTCACAAATGTAAAGGTGGACTTGGACTTCGCCAGGCAGACTTCGCCACGCATCTAAGAGGTAGCAAATACGAAGTCGAATCTGCTTCGAGGCCCATCGGTCTCCTATCGGGAATAAGAACACCTGAGCTGCAGGATTCAGAGCTGAACTCGAACGGCTAACGCTCGCTGGTATCTGAACGCCCCTTCCTAGGACACATATAGAAGCGGAGATGAATATTTCTAGCAGTATCTGTCAACACATTTCAAAAAGACGTCCGCCAAAGGGTCGCACTTCTTTGTGACTAACACAACATTCATGCTAGGCCGAAGGAAAAATGCCAATGGGAGTGGAGATCAGAGATCAAGACATAGGTATCCTTATTTCTCATTTGCTCGGCTATCCACCAGAGTTGTTGTGAAGCTTTCCCACTCAACACGACCAGAATCAGTCCTGTGCTTTTCCGACTTTCAACCAACATCCATGACATCCCACATGTCCTCACCATCGACTCGTGACAGTGTGTCTTGGTCATCACTGCAATCGTCAATGCGTCTCTCGACATCAAGCGCAATACTTGATCAATTTCATCATCTCGTCATCTCACTCTCTCCATGTCCACCAGAGCTATCTTCCTAATCGCAATCTGCATCTTGGAGCGCCTTGATCATGTCAGTGAAATGGCCGCCGGACACGCTAGAGCAATGTGACAGATGACAGGTGTCGAGAGCTGTTATTCATTCTCCCATCGCCTCATCATCTCCGACGGCGCTGTATTTTGCTAAGATCTCTGTGCCCTCGGACTCCTGTCGACCAAGGAACAGAGCCCACTTGATCAGATCTGGGTCCTGGGCATCGCAATTGCTAGGACATATGTCCACCTTGAGCTTGATCTTCAAGACTGCCTTTGTAATGTGGCCCGAGCTGACTGATGAGTGACTCTTGAGGAACTTAATGAGGTTGCTGAATTTGAAATGGTCGACAGTGACGTTGATCTCTGGCGAGCCGTCGAGCAGGGTGGCGAAGTCATGGCTGATTTGATGGTTGGCGAGCAGGAGACCGGATGCTGAAGTAAGCTTCTTTCCTGTCTTGGAGAGCGAAGTGTTCTCATTCGAGGCAACCAGCTCGTAGATCTGGTTGCGGACGCCACCTGGCAGATTCTCGAAGACGAATGGGCGAAGCTGTGTGTTTTGCTGCTTCGAAGACATCTTGGCTTTCTTCATCTTGCCGGCATCTTGCTTGCTGAGTGGATTGGCGCGCTTCATGATGGTTCCTTGAGGTCGACAATTGTGGATGTAAAGGAGAATCAGAGGTTGAGAAGAATTGCTCGTTCTTATACGGCTAGCTAGGTGAGGTGGACAAGTGAGCTGATGAAACACAACGGCCATGCATGCATGGAATCACGTCGAACGCGCACCTGGGCAACATACTCAAGTGAGATTCAAAAGCTGTGTACCATAGGAGGCAGGTACGATACCATAGCATACAGCCAATCTCCAGTACGACGCTTGCATATGAGTGCCAAGACTTCAAACCTAAAAGTACTTCGGAGACAGCTTCGGTTTCACAACAGGCATATTTCCTTTATCGAAGTTGCCACAGAAGACTTTCGACCCAGTCGGGCCAAAGAGCGGTGTCTCTCTCCTCGCACGAGTGGAGTACATTATAGTATTCTTGTCCTCCCATGAGGCTGGAGCACAAGCTTCACCGAGCACGCATCTGTTGATGTCGGTTTGCTGAAAGAAGGATTCGCCGGTGCTGCCGGTATGAAAGACGTCGTTTGTTGGTACTGTCGGGGACATGTCGAGTGGAGTGCTTGTGGGAAGTTGTTTGCTTTCGAATGAGGCTGATTTGTGTTTGTGGAGAGGAACTTGTTTGCAAAGTTCGAGTTTATGGTTCTCCACAGCCTCGCCGCAACGTGGCGTGAATGACTCCTTGAGGCGGAGAAAACTGCATGCAATGAAGGTCTAGTTTCGTAGGCTCTTGCCGAAGTGGCCAGAACTATCCGCCCATGATGGCAGTGACAGTAGCGCTCGCGGGCATCGGGGAAGGAACAATGCCATCTTGTGTAAGCAGTCACGCCCATTGCTAGAAGTCACGGTAGTCGTTGCAGCCTCAAATTTTCATCTTACATGCCGGTCGTGAGCTCTTCACGAATGTCCTCATCTCAAACCATAAAGTCGCCATCTCGATATCGGAACACAAGCAACGAGACCAGCGATGCATTCATCCGTAGTCAATTGGGTCTGTCCAGCCATAGCCTCGGCACCGCTCTGTCGTCAGCAGCCTGTATGGTGGTGGTTAGCTTTCCTCGCCTTGAAGGGCATCATACAGGATGGGATCCTAACAGCTGCCATCTTGTTCATCGACCATCGCCACACGACAACAACTCGAAAAGTCCTCATGGTCAGCCGCATCATCGTTGCCGTCTGCTTCGGATTCTGGGTCTATCAGGGCGTACAGACCGCTGATTGGAATCTTTACGTCTCCGATCCTGCTTTCGGCCTTTACCATTGCTACCACGATGCTTGGGTCAAGCGACATATCCGACGTCAGGTCTTGTCTCCGGACAGGAACGCTCGTTTCCTTGAAGAAGTCGTGATTCGGACCAACAACCATGTAAGAGGATTCAACGAGATTCTGAAGGAGCACGACGAGGATCCAATAGCAGGAACGCAGATGGCCTACAACTTCGTCCTAGACGCAGCGAAGGCTGAGAAGCAGATAGTCAAACGCTTTTGGAATGAGCGTAAAGATTCGAGATCGTGCTCGCTAATGGTTGTGCTCGGATCTTGCTGACAGGACCAGGTCGAGACACCATTGCAGATATGGACGAGATGAGCCGGAATAGTACGATGCCCGGGGCCGGGAGCGTCGTAGCCGAGAAAGAGGCTAATTGAGGTGTCTCGCAGAAGAGTGTTTGATCTGGTTGCGTGGCAGCCTGACGCGTTTGAAAGCATCGAAAGACGGCAGAGCATAATGTTTGCGCATTCGCTGCTTGAGGACATGCATTGAAAGCTGGTGTACTCATAGCAATTTGTCGTACTCGCTGCAGAATGGTGTACTCCAACACATAGCCTATCATCTGCGAGGCATCGGTATCAACGTGTGTCCACCGGGTTGAGACTGACCAGGATTCCGAATGTTGAAAATGAGGCCATGAGCGAAGTGCCACACTGCATCAGAACAAGACAAGAGTCTGCCGAGGAATAGTTACAGAGTGAGCCTCTTGGTCATGGGCGCCAGAACTCAGCGTGTGCACTTGAAAAGACGCCGTTGTGTCTAGCATACTCGCCCTTGCGATGCCGACGAGGATTGGAATGCTCATCAAGGTGGCCAGTGCTGATCGAAGGTGAGATTCGAAGCCTTTCACTGTGGTTTTGGCTGACAACGTAGTCTGAATGGATGCGCTGTGGCTTGAGGTACTCGACTGAGCTCCTTGCGCAAATTTCCTTGTTGACACGCCAGGCGCGTGGGCTGGTAACAAAGGTCTATTCAATAGAGAGGGTATCTCAAACGCTGCATCTAAGCCTACATGCCATGCTGGACTTCAGCCGCTCCTCCAAAAAATGTCAATATCATAAATTACAAGTCGCTTACGATCAAAGTCGAGCGTCCTGTTGTTCCGCATGAATTCCTCCTCAAGTGCCATGATATGGCTCTACAGGCACGAGTCCCTTTATGCTTTCGCTCTCCTGCCTGCCAATCTCCTCGTCCATGTCTCTTTCCTCCTCCTGCTCCACAATCGTTGTGACATGTATGCCTGAGGTAAGGGCATTTGGTGACGTGCGACCATGTGAGGAACTGCTGCTTTGGCTCCCCTCTTCCATCTCTTTGATTTCAGATGTGCTGAATTTCTTCCCTAATCGGCTGAATCGGCCGCTTTGCTTCTCGTTTCCCGTCTGACTTCGATTTGCTGATATGTGAGACTGGCATTTGCCTCGTGTCGCAGGACCGCTAAGCTCAAAGACTGGCGTCACGCACCGAGAACCGTTGCTAGATGTGAAGAGATGTGGGAAAAATCTTGTCACGCAGCCTTTTAGTGTTGGCAGGCACGAGCACAAAATGCCGACATTAACCTCAGTGCTACTCCAGATCGCCGCTAGTGGGTTGTCCCAGCTTACGTCGCTCGAGACTGAGATGGCATAGAGCGCGGACAATCGTAACACTGATATGATGCACACCACGCCTCCGAGTCCAAAGACGGCCATCAATATATATCGTGGTTTCTTGGGTATATTCAATGACTTCAAGACAGGCAATGGAATGATGGCAGTGGCCAAGTCTGTTGCGATGTTGACGGCAGCGTTGGAGAACCTGGTCTAGATTAGCGATAGTTATAGATTATGTCTCAGAGCTTTGACTTACCAGACTGCCAAGCGATTTAGGCATGTACCTTCAGAACCATCCCAGAACGAATGGATGGGCCAACATGCAAAGAGTGCAGATAGGAAAGCCCACATTGTCCAGCCGACGATTATCGCGATCAAGGCGAAGCAAGCTCTGCGGAATCGTCGGTTCGGAAATATCCTGAGGTATTGCAGTATGATTGATAGCTTTGCGAAGCATAGCGCCAGATAGTAGACCCAGACAGAAGCCCAGAACCATATTAAGGAGTATTTGTTCTCGTGTTCAGTAAGCATATCAGCATGCCTTCCCATTCCGTACTTCACCTGCATACACATTGTAGCGGTGAGAACGACGGTGAGGGCGAGCGCGATCGAATTGAACAAATCATCTAGTCCAGCGTTGTGAACGATTCGTGTTCGTGTGTATATTCGAGCGACCGTTGCGAGGAAAGCCAGTATGGTGAAAGCGATCGTGACACCGGTGACAGCATCACCTGGAGCATGTCCACCCGCGGCCATCGTGCTGCCACCGAGACCAGAGCGGCGTCGAGCGTGTCGTCCAAATAAGGTTCCGCCCTTTGCGTAAATGCGAAGTCCAGAGAACGAGTGTCGGTCCCAATTCGAGCCAAAGGTTTAGGGAACCATAACGAAGGTGCAATGATCTGGGACCAAGGCCACGGAGTGTCCAAGATTAAAGCTTCAACCCACAAGCACCATCAATGTACCCTGCAGCACGTTGCTCTGTCTTCGAAGTTCTCCCGCTATCAAGTCACAAAATCTTCTTGGTGTGGAGGCAAGCGGAGAAGCAGCAAGACACAGGTCGTAAAGATCGTCAAGCGGTTATGTGTTCATGACGGGCTGCAAGTGACAGCCACGTGGAAGGAGGGTCGTTTGATCACCGAATTCTGTGATCAGAAAAGCGGAACGGTGAGCATGGGTGGAGTAACGCACAAACACCATTCTGTGGCTAGCAAGGTAGCACAAGAAGTGGGAACTGGTCAGTGGGTCAATGTGGCAATAAAATCCTGGAGATCACCTTTTAGACAGAAGATAGCGCTTCTGGTTGCAGGATGCATCTTCTTCGTCGAACTTCACTTGACGATGCGCACATGCATCAGGCAACATCGTGTCTTGCGATATCCCAAAAATCGAGCGCCTTCAATGGCACAAGCCGGCGTGCTGTGACCAGCGCCATGCAGCTTCTGTTTGACAGCATCTGACTCGCAGCGTGCAGTTTTCGCGAAGCATGTGGGATCGCGTCAAAGACCCTTGGCGAAATGCTTCTCTGAAGCGAAGTTCTGCCGTCGTCCAATTTGCAAGTCGTGGAAGTGATCGCCAGGAACTGGGGTGGATATATTACCGGATGGAGATGATCGGCTGAAGACTTTGTAGAATTCGACGAGTCAAGCCGTGCCTGAAGTCGCTAGCACAAATACCAGAAGTTGTTCCTGAATCCTCTGCTGAAGTGGAATGTGTGCCTGCACGGCATCTCGGCGCCACCTTTGCCAATGCCGAGGACATGTGAGCTCCTGTTGTAGCACAAGTCTCAAACACGCGAGAACTGCACAGTAAATTGTTCCGCGATGCAACATAATCTAATGCTCCGTGTCAGCACGTCACATCACATCGGCTGCCACTTTCCGTTTTGGCTGCCGCCGGCATCATTCAAAAGCCATCGACAGATGTCTATCAGGCTTTGAAGAGAAGAGAAGGCCTTGTCTGTCAGCTGTCTGGTCGGAGATAAAAGCCCAAGTCATCGGTATGCTCCGTTGCATGCGCAAAGCACGCGCTGACATTCGGATCGCCGCGTCGTGGAGCTGGTCGGGGATGGCTCGGAGTCTGCAAGATATCGTACGACCAATTCAGTACACCAGCATATCATCCTCAATGGTCAATTGATGAGTGTAGACGCATTTTGGCTCAGATGATTTTGCTGACAAGATGTGATGAAGTTGGGCCTGAGCAGGAGAAAGTTCATCTCGAGAGTTCAGCCAAGCCATTTCGGCAGACGGACCGAAGCGTGCCTGTGCCAAATTTGGAAATCGCGACGTTGCATGTGCTTCGAGCCGTGATGCTCTACAACTTCTAGACCATGAGATCAATGCTATAGCTAAACACAACACCGGCATAATAGTGCCTAACACCATCACAATGCACTCGAGCTTAGTGCGCATTCAGAATGTCTTTGGCTTCTTCACATCAGTAGCCTTTGCAGTAGCAGCAGCAATTGCAGTCAGCGTGCTTCTAAGCCCACAAGCACCATCAGCCTCTTTAGACCTCAAGAATGTGCGGGTGTACGTATTCAAAAAGCTCTGAAAGATATGGAGTGCCAAGACTAACCGCGATGTACAGAGTCAAAGGAAGACCGCACTACTACTCCACCAAGCGCGAAGAATATGCCCACGTAACCTTCGACCTCGATGCCGATCTCAGCTCCCTGTTCAACTGGAACACAAAACAAGTCTTCGCATACATCACTGCCTCATACCCCTCAAAGAAGCCTGGCGTGATCCCCGACTCCGAAGTTGTCGTATGGGATGCCATCATCCCTCACGACCTCGCACCTTTCCACACGAATACGTATCTCCACCCTGCGCCCAGTGGACAGAAGAAGAAGTCGAAAAAGCGATCGCCAGACGCCAAAGCATACCCTCCTGGTACCGAGCCGGGCATCATACGTCTGAAGGACCAAAAGCCGAAGTATCAGATCACAGATGTGTCAGGCAAGATGACAGAGAGGGAGAACGCTACTTTGACGCTGCATTGGAATGTGCAGCCTTGGGTTGGACTTTTGACTTGGACGAACACGAATACGTATGGTAGATGGCAGGGTTTGAAGGGTGGAAAGAGCAAAACCTTCACATTTCCTGCGCTGAAGGCGAGTGAAACGGTCAAGAAGGAAGATCTCAAGACCGAGACCGGCGCGGAAAGGAATAGGGGCAGTCCAGCATAGTTGTATGAGATGAATGTGGATATTTGAGAAATTATCATGATGATCCAACATATCAGAGCTCATACAATCTTCACCTCAAGAGCACTATCCGATTCGAACCCATCCACAGCCTCACTTCACATCGGCTTCCGCCCGACCCCCGGCTAATACTCGACCTCACTTCTCAAAATCAACCCTCATATACCATCTCAACTTCACTCGTAACTCATAGACCAATTAAAAGGCTCTATCCCACAGGCTTAGTGGTGAGAGTGATTGCGTTCTAGACCCCTGCAATCGGCGAGCGAAGTTGATGCTCATAATGAGACCTGTCAGGCAGGAAGAATACAGAGGATATAACTTGTTCAATCAGGTTTGCTCTATCTCCGATGACACCACTCCGTGTGGGGTCGTAAATGTAGGAGAGTTTCTTTTTGCCGTTCTGCTCCTTGCTAGGAAGATCAGGCTGTGATGAGGATTCATGTTGTTAGTGGTGTAGTTTGAAAATTTCGACTTTTTGTGGGAGGCGAAGCTGATGGGACTGCGAACTCTGCAGATACGATTCTCATGATCGAGCTTTTTTCAGGTTGATCTCGTTCAAACTTATCTCCTTCAAATATATAAGTATGCTATTAACCAAACATCGTTCACACTAAACTCCGCGCTACATAATCTCATCACTTGCCTGTGCTTCGAGCTTCAATTCTGTCGATATCAATTTCTCGCACGGCCCAACCTCACTCGCCCTCCTCCGCCCTATCCCAAGGCAGTAGACTTCCCCAGATCGGATGTTGATCCCGTTTCTTACCCAACCCATCTTTGATCTTCTTCGCAAGGTCCCACTCCTCGTCACAATCAAACATATCCGATTCCCAACGATCAATAATTCCATAGATCTTTTGCAAAATCTCATCCGACTTCAAACACTCCTCCACAATCAGACCTCTATCGACTTCCAAGACATCTCTTTTGCTCCAGATATATACATCAAGCCGATACTTTTCTGCGACGAGACTTCGTAAGTGTTGGACGCGTGCTGCGGAGGAATTTTCTTTTCGTCGGGATATTTGCTCGTTTGCGAGTGCTTCTAGGCTTAGGGTCTCTTGCAGGCGACGTTCGCGTTCTTTTTGTTGAGCTTCGATTCGGAGGCGTTGTTGCTCGCAATCGAGGTATTCCTGCCTTTCTCTACGTAATTGTTCTGATTGTACGGCATCGAGCTCTACTGCTGCGTGAATCTCGAAGGCAGCTGGAGATTCGTATTGGTGAGCAGAGCTGGGCGAGAGTGGGATCTCGGCGACGAGGGGCTCTGGTTTGCCAAATGGAATCGCATTAGGGATATGCGATTCACGTTTGGGTTTTCTGAGCTTCTTCAACAGCTTCATCGCGCAGGTCTTGTTCAGCAGGCTGTCGCTGGTCATGAAGGCCTTTCCAGGATCATACTGGTATCAGGTTGTCAAGATTCCCGGGGATTGCTTTGATAGATCTCGTGAAACGGAGGCCGCAAGCTGCTGTGGCGCTAGGTTTGACAATGCTGGCTCAGCCTTACTGGCGGCTTAGAAAACCTGGTTTTCTGCTTGATCGAGTCATAGTTGAGGCGGGTTTCTCAGGTGAAAGTGCCGTCCCGGGCGGCCTTCTTGGGCCTTTGGCCTCCAGCCTTTCATGCAATGGGGCGATGCAGATCCACGGTTGCCAGCGCACTGAACTCAAGACTCAGCCGTGTCCACCTCGAGTGGTCTGGGAGCCACTGTATCACGGCTCAAAAATCGATGGCTCTGTGGCCCATCAGGAAGAGACTTATGGAACGGGTGTAGTTACACGTGCCGGAGGAAATTTTTGATCGCAGATAATTGGGGCGCTGGAAGTAAACATTCAATGCTCGTACGCGGCGACAAGTCGAAGGTGCATCTGTTCGCAAGGAATACTAGGGCACATCAATTCCTGATCTGCGTGCTCACTGCTCAATCGTACAAGTCATTTTCTCCTTCTCTTGCAAAATAAGGAGAATTTCTCGGCCAGTCCACTTCCAGCGAGATCTCACGAAGCGCAACGCTTGTCTGCTTCAAAAGTAATTCGGCTCTCAGATTTCTGGCTGTGAGCTTGAAGCGCCATACAAACGGTCCGATCTCTTTCTTGGTTACAGGTTGTCGTGCAGCGCCGTGTCTGAGACTCCATGACGCTCGATCTAGGTGTTGAGAAAGATCGCATGTGACTTGAGCTACTCGTGCGACCTCTGTTGCACACGTCAGTACTTTCCGCTACATGTGAGCATGTTTACATACCATGTTGGCCGTTTAGCCACTGTTCGGGTGCATCATCGTCCTCCGAGTTGTCCATTGGATAGCTGAATATGGAGAACTCTGGTATGCCTTGTTCGTGGGGATTGGCAGAGCAGTAGAACGCGGCACTTTCGAAGACCGTCTCGGAAGAGGAAATGACGAGATCGCCCGTTTTGAAAATCCAGTCGAAGTGGCCATTGTTCACGATGCCATAGCTTTTCATCAATGCACCCGTATAACGTGCATCTCCGTGATTCCCTGTGCAAGCCAAGTCAGCCTGTGCGCGCATGACAAGGAATGAAAGGATGACTGACCTTTCTCGATGCCATACACAACGCCTCCTTGGACTACGGCAGTGACACTGTCTTCGTCAGTCGGCTATGCATGAAAGTTGGGCCAGCATTACACGCACGACTTGTCTTTGTCAGGCAAACGGAGCCCGATTTTGCGCATTGCCAAGCTTTCTTTGAGCTTCTCTTGGAGATACGGTGAAGCTCCAAATCCACCAGCAGAACATTCTGCACACAGATTAGCATGCCAATCACAGATCCAGCGCTAAGATCCTACTTTGACACGCCTGTTCTTCCCAGTGCTTACTTTCTCGAGCTGATCTAGTATCATCTTCACAATGCCACTAACGCATGTATCCATGAGGCGTCGCATTTCGTCCCTGGAGATGTGAGTAATAGTCTCCGATTTGACGGCCACCCACTCACCATTTCAAGGTCAGTTCGCCCTCCTTGACTCTGGTCCCCAGGCTCAAATTGTTCAGAGGCTCAGGCAAATCAAGTATGATATCGCTTTTATCCGTGTTTGAGAATGCAGCTTTCTTGATATTAAAGCGAGTCATGAGAGCTCTCATTGCACTAGTCTCTCGTGCGAACGGGCTGATTCGTTGTTGTCGTGCATTTTCTCGGTCGATACTGGCGTAGTTGTCGGCCTTGATTTCATCTCTTAACCAGTTCTTGAAGGCAGTGTCAATGAATGATGAGCCCCATTGGCCACCTACGACCGTTAGCTGAATTCTTGCACATAGCGTCATAACAAACCTGTAGGCTCGGTAGCCTTTTCGAGCTCGAGCAGAGGTTTGACTTGCTTGACCTGGAATGAAACGACATCAACTGTGCCTCCGCCAGCGTCGCAGAGTATGAAACAATCGTTGACCTGTAGTCTGTGAGTGACGATTCGAAGGACAAATGTGCTCATATGGATACGCACTTTAAGGAATTCCCTATCGCGTTCCTGTATATCCTTCGCAGTGAAATGCGACGCCGCTTCCGGCTCGTTCACCAAGATAGTGTCTTGTAACGTATTGAGATTGGTTTTGTTGAATCCCGCTTGTCTGACCGCTCTGAAGATAGAGTTGTACGCTTCATAAGACCAACCCTGAGTGACAGTCAGAAACAGCCACGACGAGACAAATCGATATGCTTACCACGGGCACTGTGATGACTATGTCGACGGGTGTCTTAGTGCGCTGCAAATCCCGAAGACTGATGTATCGCGCATTGCCCTCTGCATCCCCCTCGCGTAAGCACTGAAAGATCTTTGACAAGTAGTCTGCGATGATCTGGCCCGGAGATCGGTATGTATACGCTGGATCTGGACCGACCTTGCGAACGTGGTCGAATGCGAGGAATCCGGTCGATCTCAGCACGTGCAGTACGAGCTCTAACTCTTCGGCACGGGAGCCCTTCGGTTTCAGGTGCAATTTGGTATTTGCCATCGTGACAGCATTCTCGCTGATATCCGCACCCCACTGCGCCTCATCATGCGAGGTGGTCTGATATGAAATCACGCTGGGCACCTTGTCCAGATTATCCATCGAGGACGTCCAATCCTGTACTACCGTGATGCTGGAGAGATCCGCTTTGCTCGATGTCGTGTATGCGAAGGCAAGGCCTGTGAAGTGTTAGTTTTAAATCACCATTTCCAGTTCTAAAGCATGCCTGTGAATGTGGTGCCATAGTCGATTGCAAGCACAAGTCGACTTGGAGCATTTGAAGATTGAGCTCTTGGAGACGGAGACGCAGACTCAGCATATGGCGGAGGTCCAGACGAAGGTATCGCTGCGTCAGCGAGTAAGTTCTCCTGCAGAAAATCGTTGAACGGGTTCCTCGAGTCTGGAGATTGGGGAGCCAGCAATGGAGAGACCGACATCGTTGTACAGACTTGGTTGCACCGAGAGCTGCATCGCGGACAGGGTAATACTCGTTGTTTTACCATCAGAGTTCACACGCCACCTATTTGGCAACCTTCCTGCCCCGATGTAGAGGCCGCAGGATCACGGCAAGGCTGGGGATGCTGCTACGCCCTGCTGCAGCCTTGAATTTTGGCGGTAAAGTTTATTCCATCTCATTCAGTGCCGGATTCCTCATGCGACGAGTGGCTGACGGTTCCGCCAGCATGGAGGCCAGGCTGTCTATTACATGTACGTTGCGTCTCCGTCCTATAGCTCTTCTCCTCTTGGACCTTGCGCTGTCGAACACCTACTCATATCAGCGATCAGACAGCCTCGTATGGCCACGCAAGTTCCAGCGATGATGCCGTCCTCGGTCGATACGTCTTGTGTGTCTCCGAGAGCCGCCGATGCAAAGAAGGGATACAACATCAAGAGGAAGGCTCATAACGCCCTACAAGCCATCATCCCACATCGCAACCGTGCTAGATCTCATGCAGACAGCAATGATGCCGCCAGCTTAGACTCTCTGACCACTCAGCCTGGTCGGAGTCATCCAAGATATGCTCTGCAAGATTGTCGTCAGCTGGAGAACACAGAACTGTGTGAAGTCACAACGCGAGGGACATTGCACCGGCCCGAAGCCGAACATGAGCTTCCGCTGCCAAGAAACCAGCAGTCTCCCGATGAACAAGCATACGAACTAGGCTCATTCACTCACGAAGGACCCTTGTTGACATCTCTCACCTTCAGTCCATTCCAACATGACGAGCGACATCTCCATGAACTTGAAGACACGTGGAAAAAGCTCGAGGATGCTCGCATTGACAGGCAAAACTTGATCGAGCGGCACAATGCAGAAGTCGACGGACTCAATGACAGATTGCAAACTCTAGGGGCAGCGCGGGATATCGGAATCACCAATGAGCTGGAGCTATCGCGTCAGCTGAAGGAAGAAGAGGAGCGGCTGACGCAGTTGAAGAGTGCACATGACAAGGAGAAAAATGACCTTCTGCAGGACAACAATGATCTTCTTCAGGAGAAAAATGATCTTGTGCGAGAGCATAAGGTTGCGATTGAAGATCTGGAGCAGAGTTATGGCAAGAAGGAGGCTGCCCTGAAGCAAGACCTCCAGAATGACCGGCGCGAACTGACCAATGCTCACCAGGCTGAGTTGGCCTTAGAGAGACAAAAGCATGCCGACGGCATCGATGTATTGGTCAAGGAGAGAGAAACAGCCCAGAACGCGGCGCAGGCCAAGCTGAGCAGCTTGCAACAGGATATGCAGGACTTGAAGTCCAGATTGAATCAAGAGAAAGATGATCTAGTCGAGAAGCACAACTTCGAAGTGGATCAAATGGAGACGCGCCACAGAGCACAACAAGACCGGCTTCAGTCCGATCATAAAAGGAAGACATATCATTTGAGTGTTCAGGTGCAAGAGCTGAATGAATCACTTCTTGCACGCGACAGTCAGCCATACCTAGGTGGCACGTTTGATATTTCAGCTCTCCCGCATAAGACTGATGGGAAGCTGCGTGAGCAGTTCATTCAAATTCAACAGCTTGTCGAGGATCTCAGCAGATTGAATTGGAAGACCGAGCAGCAATGCTGGACCGAGCAGGTTTTTCGGAGTCTGAAAGATCGTCAAGACGGCCGTCGAGCCTTGAGGAAAGCTATTCTGCGCGATCTTGTGTGGAACTGTCTTTTCGAATTCATCTTCAGTAGTCCGTTCCGAGTCTTTGGCGAAGAGGGCCGGAGACTGGAGAAGGAGTGGCTTCAGAAATGCGACGGAGATCACAACGCTTATGCCACGTTGGAGGATACCTGGCCCGAGGCTACCTTATCGAATTATGAGTCGCGCCTCTCCGGTAGAGCGGATTTGCAGAGTGTTCCTTGGCCAATCGCATCCGCAAAAGCCGAGCGCTGGCGCTATATGACAGTCAAAGAATGCCGAGATTCTCTCATGCAGAGACTGTCGGAGTGGGATGCACGCGCACGCCTCAAAGAAGGCTTCAGGACAAGTCTTGATGCCCTCAGCATGGCACTCAAGAATCGACTCCAGGATATTGCGCACGTGGATGCGAAGTGTCTTCAGCTCATCGAGAAGCTCTGCAAAAAAGCTGCTACTGTGTGGCTTGACTTCGCACTGCACAGATGCCGCATCGTGATCGCTTTGATGAATGAGCCAGGAGCGACACAAGTTGAACGAGTCATGAAGCTGCGACAGGATGGTCTAATTCTGACCGTGACGCCTATGCTGGGAAGATACGGCAATGTCAAAGGGGCAGATCTAGAAAGCTTCACCAAGATTGATGAGGGTGTGAAAGACGTTCTCGAGTTTGCGTGAACTGGTGATTGACTTGGACGATGCATCGTAAACCTTCCTGAATGTCTCCAGGTCCTGGTGGGCACTTCCCCTCACACCTTCTCTACATTGAATCAAACACACAGCAAGGCCGCGGCGAGTCGCTAACAGTGTTCGCGCTTCGAAGAGAGGCAATGAACAAGGACCTAAGCCGCCCTGATCATCAGAATGAGCTCCTGATTCCGCCTGCAACATCTTTCGAGGCCGCCTACTGCGGCGAGGTACGCCTCAATCCTTAGCGGCCCCAAGCCTTACATTTCTATGGCGAATAAGCTAGGTTGATAGGCGGCCTCGGCAAAATGACGGACATCTTGAGTCGGGCTGTGGCCCACAGGAACTCAAATCGAGTGTCTAGCTCTTACGAATCATGCCTGTCGAAAGTAATGATGGTTAGCACGACGTGAGGTCGAGAGGCACCAAACGGGCGAACAGCGCCAAGAAGAGTGACGCGATGCATGGTCCGAACACTTCTACTCTCTAACATCTGCTTGCCTGTTCTTGAGATGAACCTTCGTCTGAGAACAATTAGTCACTACCGGGAACTGTCGATAACCTCCTATACTCACCTCCGCAACAGCATCATACCCCCAGGCCCACTTCAAAAACGCCGGACTCATGAAATCCGCCTCCCGATCCGGCTCCAGATCTTTCAAACTCACCGTCTTCGCACTCTCCTCCGTCGCGCCTCTATTCTCCTTACTCTCATGACCCTGCGAATAGACCAAATGATTCGTCCTCGCCCAATCCTTGATCCTCCTTACTCTAGGCATCCTCGCCTCTTCCCAAAGCCTCGTAATCTCAGGAACACCAAGACCAAGGTCCTTCTTCGAAAGCAGATCCGAGAGCACAGCAACATCTTCAACAATCATACTAAACCCCTGCGCAGCATCTGGAAACATCCCATGAGCTGAATCTCCTAGCAACACGAGTCTTCCGCCTTTAGACGTCCAGGTTGCGAGGTCTGGAACTTCGCCTAGACGCCAACGATCACAAGATTTAGAGATTTCGAGGATCGTTTTTAAGGTTGGATGATGGTTTTTGTAGTTTTCTCGTAAGAATTCAATGTCGCCGTCTTCGTCCCAGAGTTTGGTGTCTTCGCCTTCCGGGACTGTGACGCTGAAGATCCCGGCGAAGAGATGGAGCTTTGGGTGGTAGCGACAGACGGCGTAGCCTTCGCTACTCGTCCAGACGTTGAGTTCGGAATCTTCGACGATTGCTTTCGTCTCTTCGTGCTGTTTCATCTCGGTTTCGTGCAGGAATACCTGATGCAGAGCGACGCTGCCGATCTTGGGACCTGAAGCATTTGGGAGGACTTTTGCACGAAGACGAGAGAGGATTCCATCTGCTGCTAATAAGAGGTCTGCTTTTATTGTCTTGCCGGAGTTGAGAGTGATATAAGCGGTCGTCTCGTCTTCAGACACATCGGTCACTGTGACGCCGAACTCGATCTTAGCACCAAGACTTCTCGCTTGGTCTATGAAGACTCTTTGAGCGGCGTCACGGAAAGTTCCCCAGTCAGGATGTCCAGAAGCGGCGGTGAAAGGTTGCCGTCTCAATAAGACCTCTCCAGAAAAGCCGCTTCGGTAATTCGATGCTGGTGTTTCATCTGAAATGGCTTCGAATTGAGGATCGAGACCCCATTCTTTGAGGAAGCGTGAGGCGTTGGGTCGGATCATGATCTGCTTTCTGTCAGCTTGACAAAATCGTCTGGATGAAGGTGGTCAAGGGGGATTTGTGGTCCTACGGCGCCGCCTTTTGGATTGAAGGTAGGGGTTCTTTCGTATAGCTATCGCAATTTCACATCAGCCGGAGTCTTGTCTTCTTTCGTTTGATACTGACCGTGACATTATGTCCATCTTTAGCCAAGCGAAAGGCTGCGCATAGACCTCCTAGACCTGCACCAACGATCACGATGTCGAGAGCTTTTGTGGTAGCCATTGTCCTTTGTTCATGTAGACCTGTGACAGTTGATCGATAGAAACGTCAAGCAATATCAAGAAGTTCGGAGGTTATATCCTCGATCCTGACATAGAAGGATTCGTCTCAACAGAGGCAATGCTTTATGCTCGTATCATCGTATAACGAACACGGTCAGGTACATGCGAACATCAGATAAATTCGATGTAGGTGCATGTAGTTCGCTCTTCGTTTTGTAAACTATGAGAAAGAAATGCTAAGTCAGCAAAGTCGTCTGAGAAATTTAGCATTTACTATAAATTTCCCAAAACCTGTCAGTAGACGAGTTTCGCCCTCTTAGCTTAAGGACAGCGCGACTCTATGTAACGCTATAGCGACGACGCTATATTCTTTAAAATATATATTAAATTAATCGCTAGGCCCTAACGAATAAATGCATATAGATATTAGTATATATATCCTTCGTCTATCGCATTTGTCGAGGTCGTCGTCTAGAGCTAAAGCGACGTAGGCAAAGATTGCGACCGGAGGTCTTAGAAGCGATACTTCTAAAGAATACTACCTCTATATCGTAACGAATACTAGACTAAATTTCTTAAAACTTTCTCTATATCTATATTAGATTATATATAGACGATCTATTAATCTATCTTCTCGAAAAATAGACTATAAGTAAGTATATTCGAGACCGCGCTCCTCGCCGAGTCCTCGATAGAGAGAGTGTCACAAGTCCTCGACTGACAGGTTTTAGGAAACTTATAGTACCAGGACAGGGAATGCATGCGCGAGCACGATGACTAAACTTTTTCTTGGTGGGCCAGTGAGCTCTGCTCTTATCCTCCGGACCATCTTATGAGAGGCTTTCGACATTGCTTTGCTGACTCAGTACTGGGCACTAATATACCAGACTCACACGCTCATGGTCGGGCAAGAAGTTTCGATCGGAGCCGAGTGGTATTTGCGTTTGGTCTTGGCCAAAGTGTTGTCCGGATCCATGTGTCGACGGCAGTTGCATGTCCTGCTGGTGTCAGTCACATGGTGAGTCTTTCTGTGCAGTGCCGCTGCGAATGCTCACGAATGATAAGAAAGGGTGCTGGTTGAGTCAATCACACTATATCGATTAGTGCCTGGTATTCGCATCGTGCATTAAATCCTAGCATCGCACATCCTTATCATTACATCTCATGACAGTATGGGTATCCGACCCTGAAAGGTCACTGTCGTTTTGTTCAACTACACCTGATCTCCAGCAGGTTTCTTGGTCTTCTCTCTTTTCGCCCAGTAACCCGAAAGATCGCCGACTGGCAATGGCCACGTGAAGCCGACAGCATCCATGACTTGCACGAAGAGCAAGTACCAGCCCAGCAGCGACGTAACGAACCATAGGCCTCCAGTCGCCTTTGATTGTACTCATCAGTAGAGATCAAGCAGCGTCGGTGTCCGCTCGACTTACCTCCAGAAGTCTTTCATACAGGACCATCTCACCAAGACCCATCTTCCAGAATGAGGCTGATAAAGTGAGGAAGCCAATCGAGACTGTGAAGAATACCAGCACGAAGACGATGTTTACGCGGAGAGCTCCGACGAGGAAGACGAGACTGAGCATGCCGGCGGCGAGGGGTTGGAATGCTGATCTCGATGTTAGTGCTCCTGTCAAAGTATCAGTCCTCAGGAATTTGGCTCACCAAGAGAAGACCAGAAAGGTCCTTCCATGATTCCTGCGCGGTACTCTTGATTTTGTGTTTGATAGTTGCCTGTCGGTGGTGCAAAGGCGCCCGCTGTGTCGAAATATGGCTGCAAAGTCGCTGCCCAGCCGAAGAGGATACCGCCTGCGTAATGTCTGTCAATTGCCTGTATATTGATCAAGGTGCCTCTCGGCAATCTTACCGTAGATGAAGAACACGATGAAGGAGAAGGTGTTGCCAAGGAAGAATTCGAGAATGCCTCCGAGCCACAAGCATGGTCCTCCAATGAAGAACAGGAAACCACTAAGAAGTGCTGTCAGAAGTTTTCCTCGTGCCGTCTGTGCCGGAGAGCACTCACGAAGTAGCAGCGCCCAGTTGCGTAGAACCACGCCATCCCAGCAGCTGGCAAGACAATGGCGTCAAGGCCATAACAAAGCCTCCAATCGCCAGTGGTGTTGGGTTTCCGAATGTTTTCCGCAACTCGCCTTTCACTTGCCCTTGTGGCTGCAAGTACAGTCGCTCGAACTGCTCTGGAGTCATTGTAATCGATCCGGTCGTCCTGATGCGTTCCAAGGCCTCTGTAGCCATGTCGCGAGTGCTGTCCCCTCCATTCTGGTGGAACTCGATTGGCTTCTCGTCGTTGCTACTGTAGTTCCCGTTGGTATGGTTGCCGTCTGTGGCCATCTTGGCGGTGCTCTGGTCGATCGGAGCTATGACTTTTATGGGGACAACCACAAGACAGATTACAGAGAGTAGTGGTAGCAAGACCGAGCAGGACCACTTACCTTGCAGAGAGGGGAGAGATCAGATATACAAAAGCTCCTGCACACGGTCATTGACCCGTGTGCCCGGCTTACGGTTTCGTGAGTTGATCGATGGATTCAGATGTCCCCTCCTGCTGTGTCATCCTGCTGCTGATGCTGATGATCTATAGCAGAGCATAGGAACAAGCTGTTGCCAAGCCATGCGGCGGTCTCCACCTCGGTGGATACCTGGAATCGCATTGTGCTTTTTCGGCAGCAACATCTGTGGTCACTCCCTCCTTGCGACGAATCATTGCTACTGCTCCGGGTTCGTAGCCCAGGAGCAGTCCTGAAGAAATGACGCAGCAGCCTTGTCCGGATACCACGGGCCTGGAAAGGTGGAGGCCGAGCAGCAACTCATATGCAGATTCGGGGTAGCGCCATGTGGACGTCTTGTCGAGCTGCACAAGTACTTCCCCACGGGGAGAGGAACATGCGTGTCAGTGCGGAGGTAAACGGTGATTCGAGTAATGCCCTATAAGACCGCTGATCTTCTCGCAAAGCGGTACCTGCCCGAGAGACCTGATCCTGTCAGCATGCAACATTTGACGATGAATTGCTGGCATTCGATCTTCAGCGTTGCAGGAAGAGCATATACTTGGCTACAGCATGTCATTTGGAAGCGCGGCGTATACACCGCGTGATGTGAGCTTCGAGCTTCCAAGATGATGAATAAGTAATCACTCTGCAGTCGAGCACGACTCATCGATCTAGATGAAGCCTATGCTGGACCAGAAGATTGATGCAGCGCATGGAATGTGCATCAGCTCAAGTCGAATGGCGGCCTTGATTTCATGTTGTAGAACCTGCGAGGCGTTGCCTTCACTGATCGTGTGCTGAAGATTGATACTTCGAAGATGTGCACTGCAGGTACTGTGATGAGGGGAGAAGCCAAATAGCAAGTTGCGCATGCCACTGTTTCGCGCGGTTGGCGCTCGCGTTTGCCAATTCTGAGTTGCCGCAGAAGATTACTGCAATTTATGCAGTCGCAGCCATGCATAATTCATCAGTGTAGATGCAAAGCAGCATGACGAGTCTCGTCCAAGCGTGTCTGTAGCCTATTAGCCGGCTAGCCGCGCGAAGGTAGCTGTTCCGCGATGCTCGTCATGTAGGATTCGTATGTTCGGCTTGCCGTGAGCCGACATTCCTGAGTTTGCAACATGCATATCGGCGCATATGATGGACGTATCGTGGTTTGCAAGAGGCCTGACAGCCATCTTTCAGTCGGAGAATTGGAAACCGACAATCGTAAGGTAGTTCTACCCAAGTCTTACGAATGCATGTCTACGAGCTGAGCCCTAAGCAAGAGTTAGAAGCAGATACATGGCTTCGTAGGCTGGTTCCAAAACAAGTCTTGCACTTTGGGTACGCTTTCCAGTGTTTGCTGTCCAATATTTCGTGGTCCTATATGAATAATGGGTAGTTGTGCTAACCGTAGACTTCGAGCGCCATGGCAATAGAAGAGCTGTGGAACATAGCTTGAGAGATCTTCATATGAGTACTCTGCCATTATGGATAGCTAAGCCAGCGAGCTTTCCAGATGTATTGGTCCAGACTCAGTCCGAGGGAAAATTTCAGTGCCTACCTCGACGGTTCGAAGGCAGTAGGTCGCCGTCAGAAGTGCAGAATATGTGGAGACCTGTGTAGAGACTGGACGAAATTGTGATGGGAAAAAGTGAGCTGGTCAGGCACGAAGGCAAACTGATATGATGAAGGTTCGCAGACCCCAGACTTCTCCTGAGCAGCATGGTGCCATAAGTGTTCGCAATTCTTGGCGGTCAATGAGTCCAGTGGAAGATTGTTCAAGGCTGCATGGAAGTGAATATAGCAACCGAGAGATGTAATGAAGCGACAATGTAGCACGATACATGCCTCGATATTGAATCGCTACTGTCCCAAGTTGAAGAGTTGCACATCAAAGCATGCCTACCACAAAATATGTCCTCCCAAAACCGAGGGGTCGGAGCTGAAAGCTGTGTGCCTGGAAGAAGGAAAGCGCCGGCGCAGCTTCCTAACTTTGCCGAGAGAAAACACACCCACACCTAGCAACGCGGAGAAAGGTCGAGGACGACACCATCGCACAGCACAGCACAACCATCGAAAAACGCGAGCCTTCATCATTTTCAGAAATTGCCAGCGCCCACGAGAATTTTCATACCCATATCGACACTTTTTCTCGCTGTTCTGGACTCGTGACGAGCAGTTTTTGTCGCGACGCGCAAATTTGCGACCGGGCGGAGCGGTCGACTCCTCAGCGGTCGATGCTGCCTGAGGCTCACTTCTCCTCCCCAACATGAGCGCGAGGACGAACGCGAGAAATGTCCGTCAACGCAAGCTCAATACTAAACAGCCGCTGCATGTGATTCGGGAAGCGGATATTGAAGATGGTCCGGATCATGAAGCGCAAGGACATATTCCTCAAGTCGAGACTGGTGTTGAGAAGAATGAAGAAGTCGTAAGTAGTAGTGATTTCTGGTACTTACCGTTGAAGGCTTCCAAGGCTTACCTCCTTTTTCTTTCGCAGGAATTCCATCTTCAGGCTGTTATCAATGCAGCTACACAGGCCAAGCAGACTTACATTCCCACGCCAGATGCTGTTAAGGCGAAGGGCGTCAAGTATGATGAGCTGTATCCCAGAACTTGGCGCGAGCCGGCGACCTATATCAGGTTCAGCTCGACGGTTGAGGACTGCGTCGGTACTCCCTATTGCATGAATGAGGATGATGCGGCCTTCCTTGCGCAGCTGAACGATGGCAAAGATGTTAATGGTCAGCCTATTAAGAATAAGTCTGACCAATGCTCCGAAGACATATTCGAGGAAGTCATGAACTGCTTCGAGGAGACCAGCCAGCGACTTCAGCCATTCGCCAACCTTGATAGCGCGCCAGTGTTGTCGCTTCGAGAGATGCAGGATGCGCTTGAGGAGCCACTTTCAGCTGAAGCTAGCAAGCACATTGAGCACATCTACCAGTACTGGGCATCCAGAAAAGGTAGTCGTCCTCTCGTACCGACCATCAAAGTTCGCGTGCTCGACACTTCCAACGAAGCAGATGATGCGGACCCATACGTCTGTTTCCGTCGTCGCGAGGTGCGGCAGACCAGGAAGACTCGTGGCCGAGATGCCCAGGTTGTCGAAAAGCTGAAGAAGATGAGACTGGAGCTTGAACAAGCCCGTCAAATCTTACAAAGCGTCCGAACCCGCGAGGAACTTAACAAGTCATCGCTGGAAATTAATCGCAAAGCATTCGAGCAACGCAAGCAGCTCAAAGAGGTCAAGATCGCCAAGAACATTGTCGGCGACAAGAACGAGGACGAAGAACTGCTCGTCAACCAAAGGGTAAGCTTACCTTGCGATCATCACTTTGATGTGAATCTGCTGACGCTTCGCAGCCTCAACCAAAGCCTAAAGCAAGAGATGGTACCCAGACCCGAGGTCCAACCATCCGAATTCCGTCTCGCGCCGACCGTGCGCCAGAGACTGACCTCAAGCTATTGGCTGATGACCATGCTGAAGCCGATGCGCAGGTCCAACACACTATTGACTCCAGAAAGGAACAACACCGACGCTGGAATCACCACTGGCAAGACCGGACGTGGAACCCCATCACGCCACCGCCGGACGCAGCAGACCAGCCACCACTATGGGCTGCGCTCGAAGCACCAGGCGAAGGCTACCCAACGCCACCACCATCATTGCCATCTAGGAGTTCACAGGATCGAGATGGCGATGTGGACATGGTCGACCAGAAACCGGATCTGGCAAAGCTCAACGCCATGGTGAGCAAGGATCCACAGTTCAATCTTTGCTTTGCACCTCCATCGCCAAGCGAAAGCCACTACGACGAGGACGAAAGAGAAGCCAAGCGACAGCGCTTCGGCAACCCAATGTGTCGCATCCGTATTGGACGTGGCGGTCGCAGACATCTAGAGATGCGAAAGCAGAGACCGCAAGCTGCCATCTTCAAAGGTGTTGTTTCTGACGCTGAGAGCGATGATGAGATGGAAACTTGTCATTTCGTTCCTGAGGGCAAGGTGATGGAGTACCGCTTGGCACTTAGCTTGAACAGGACGAGCAGTCAGCATCAACAGAGACCAAGCGGAGACCAGGCCGCGATCATGGCTCAGATGCAAGCAGCGCAGGCGGCGGCAGCAGGTGCACAAGCGGCGACGGGTTCGAGCACAGCAGGAAGTCCAGATCAGCGTAGCTCAGGTGGGAACTTCGGTCTTCACTGAGCGGATGATTGAATGGTCATAGGTGTGGCGACCTTGTGGATGGTGGTTTGGTGCAGGCTTCTTGTTGCCGTATTTGCCCTTCGATACCACGCGGCTTGTTGTCATGATAGGATAGTTGAGATACCCATTGATGCATTGTAACAGTAACACTCGCTTGTGCAGTCTCTTCATTTCTTCGCTGGAGTCCGGATCGCCGCTGCTTCTTCATCTAAGGTATCGGCTGCTCGCTTCTTGTTGGTGTTGGCGTCCGTGACAGCCTCAATGGCTTCCCGAATTACTTCTTTCTCTCCCTCGATGACCTGTCGTGCCATTTGCACTCGTCCAGACGCCGGCTCGCTCGTCTCTTGCTCCGCCGGGTACTCAGAATATCGATGAACCAGCACAGTCCTCAACAACTTCTTCGCCTCAGCAGACAACTCCGCTTTCGGCAGCTTATCCTTCTTCGCCATCTTCTCAAAGTCGGCTTTCGCGGACACCAGCAAATTGAGAAAAACACAAAGCTCCTCAGGAAATTGTCCCTCCTCACTCCCCACTCTCGCAATATCATAAGCATCATCCAGAACTCCTTGCTCTTCCGCATACTGCCATTTAGCGTAAAGATCATTCTCCTCAACCTTCAACATATCTTTGACACGATCTCTGATCAAATCCGAAGAAATCTCCACAACATCATATTTTGCATAATTCGCTGTGACGTACCCATATCTCCTCAATAAATCTGCTCGCGGAAGAGGACCAAAATCATTGAAGAGTTCTTCACCAGCTTTCACGGGTTTTATCGTTTTCATAACGACTTTATCATCTTCGTAGAAAAGTTTTGCATTATTGAGGTCTGCGTCTGCGTTTAGCATGTCGGCTAGTGGGATCATGCCTTTGGGTAGAATTTCTTCTTCCTGATCTTCTTCCCACTCTTCGACATTATCTGTAGATTGCTCAGAAGTTGGTTTCTCGAGATCGAAAGCGTAGGCCATGATCGTGCTGCCCATTCGGTGGCATAGAGCGAGGAGGTCTTGGTTACTGCGGGATCCGGTTTGGAAGATGTCGGTATGTTTGGCTATGATTGGGATCAGTTTTTCTGAGAATGTTGTGTCTGCTCCTTCTTTTCCGATCTTTTCGACTACTGCGCTGCCTTGGAGGGTTTGGAGCTCGTCTTCGGTCCAGAACATGAGGGTGTCGAAATTTTCTGGTAGGACGTCGAAGTAGGGTTTGAAAGGTGATTCGGTGCCTCGAAGGTATTCGTATACCATTGCGAGGATCAGGGAGAGCCATGGATCGTTGAGCTCTTGGGAGATTGCTATGGGTAGGTCTGAAGTTTCAGTTGTGAGGATCGATGTTCGAGGGATGCTGAAAAGCTCTTCGTCTTCGGTGAGGTCTTCGGTTGCGACTGTAACGCCATGAATCAGTATGCAAGCCGACATTCTCTTGTACATGCATTGGTACAATATACCGACACCTCTGCCAGCTGCTCTGTCTCTTAGATCTGCGAGTTGGACTTTGGACGAAATGGTTGCGCCAGTGCCTTTTAGCCAGGTCAAGAACTTGTCTGACGTTGACTGAAAGTCGTCAATATCCATGGCTTCGTCCGCCATAGTACCGTGCTTGGTTGTATAAGTGAATATGCATAGTGTGTGTGCGTAGGACAGAGAAGATGCACTAGCTGACCGCTTTGACCCGAATATAAGGCTGTTCCCGCGCAGAACCCTTGAACTTTGACCGGACCCTTGAGAGAGACTTAAGGAATTCCTTCAGCTCTCAAACACGTCCGTATCATAGCATTACGCTTAAATTGGGTCTGGCGCTTATCGAGAGAAGATATGCATCACCAAGGCCTGCGACCGTGTAGCGATGGCATGGAAATAGAGCATTGCCGACAACAAGCTTGTGCAAGGAGCATCTACCAGACTACCAAGCCTTGCCTTTGACAAGCGTCCTAATGCCTAGACTGTTTAGATCTCCATGCGCCATCTGGTAATCATGCAGATACGCCACATCTCTTACGCTGGTCTGGAAAAGCTCCATGTCGTACCTGGCGACGGCAGCGATGGCAAACTTCATCTCGGCTTCTGCAAGATGAATGCCAAGACACGATCGAGGAGACTTGGCCCCAAAAGACATATGATACTTCCTGAGATCTTTGTTGGGCGAGACACCGTCTTCGAGTAGCCATCGCTCAGGCTTGAACGGGAAAGGATCTGGAAAGATATCTTCATTGCCGTGCACCGCAAGTGAGGAGATGCCAACGTTCCAACCGGCAGGCACGACGTACTCCTTCCCGGTTTTCTTGTCATTATAGACAACGGGATCATCTGGCGCCACTCGAAATATGCGACGTGCTAGGCCAAACATTAGACGGGTCCCTTCGAGGAAGACAGCGTTCAAGTAAGGCAGGTCTAGCAATGCTTCCATGCTGGGCTTCGCACCAAGTGGTTGCAATTCCGCTCGAAGCTTGGCCATGCACGATGGATTGTCGAGAAGGTAGAAGTGTGTGATGTGTATCGCTCGCGCAGGAGAGTCGGATGCCGCCACGACAAGGAAATTGCCTTCCCTTTGCAGTCGAAGAGCGTTCTTCTCTGAAGCCGGCAAGGCTGGGTCGTCACGAATGGTGTAGAAGATTGACCTATGCTTCCCTCCCGATTTCTCCGACGACTTCTCATCACCACTCATGACTTCCCTCACGACCTTCGCCACTCGTTCGCTCACTCTCTTCAAATCCATCACGCCAGGCGGTATCATCTTCTCTCCCAAGCCTCCAGGTAAGTATCCCGCCAAAGCATTGATCCAACCAAAATACCTTGTAAAGTTCACCTGCAATAACAAATCCGTACTATTGGCCCTCAAGTTCCTCGCCTCCTCCAAATCCTTCCCACTCAAAACATCCGAATCAATGGCAAAAGCATACTCCTGAATCAAATCCCAGCAATAAGCAAAATACAAATCACTCACATTCAACACCTTTCCGCTTTCTGCATACCTCTCCACAACACCAACCATAACATCCCTCTTCCTCCCCAACAACGGCTCCAATTCCCTCACAGCTTTCGGACTAAAGAAACTCGTCATAGCCGCCCTTCTCTGTTTATGTAAATCCCATTCCGCAGTCCCTGCTACACTTCCCTCAATATCCAGTGACGGCTCCGGAGGCTTATTTCTCTTCCTCGCATTATACACATCTCCCAAGAAATCTGGATCTGAGATATGGATTTCTTCGGGATTGATGCGAATGATGGGTCCGTATTTCTTGTGGAGTTTGAGGATATGGAAGTTGTATTGGCCGGGAAGATAGACGTCGTAGTAAATTTCGTACCACCAGGTTAGAGCTGCGAGTTTTGGGCCTGGGATCTTTGAGAGAGGATGGAGGAAGAGGCGGTAGATTGGGAGGGCCAGTAGGTAGGTTAGAAGGGTTAAGGTGAGGATTGTGAGGATGTTGGAGTTGAGGATGAATTCGAGGGCCATGGTCATCTGCAATCGTCCACTTGGGCAAGTCTGAGAAAGTCGAATTTGCTTGTGTCTCTTGTATCTGGCGATCTGCTTGAAGAGAAGTCTCGCTGAGAGGTCTTGTCCTAAGCAGCATCCATACGGCCAGTCAGAATCTCGATGTGGCCAGTGTCAAGCATGCATCTAAGCACAATTCCAGTACGAAGCTCTAGTCCAAGACTTCAGCACCAAGTTCAGCCAGTTCTCACTAGCACTTCCCTGTCCATTTACTGCGCATAATAATGTCGAGTTATCCTGTTTCACCGTTTCTGATTAAATTTAGGCTTTAAACGATCGTCCCGACACCAGCACGATCGACAACGCCACGAAATTTAGACTTCAATTCTCCGAAACACGAATTGCCAGCTTTGTCAGACCGATAGTCCGAGGTTATGTTTCTTATCGTATTCTTGGCTTGTGATACGAGGCGTGAGCAAGTATCTGGCGGATGTCGACTTTGGTCGAGGCGAGGAGGTACATGGCTGATTACTCAGTACGTTGATGTGTGATGAGAAAGTGGCCTGAAGATAAGTACTTGGAATGGGTATGAGACCTCTCATAGGAGCTGATGGCTATTGCTATCTAGTGGTCGTTGCGATCATCTTAATGCCTCGTCATGACTTCTCCAACATCTCGCACGCTCGCTTGATAGCAGCTGTCGTTCCTTTCACATTCTCGGTCTCGAAAGGATGAAAATGATCGCCAGGTATGTCGATCACCTCAATCTTCTCGCCCAGGAGCTCCTCCCATGCTGCAACACTGGTACTGGGATCACTGCGATCGTGTAGCCATTTGTTCTCTGGTAGATTGGTCGCGCCTGGAATCTGAAGTCCTTCTGAAGACCGTAAGAGTACTACTTTCGGCATAGGATGTCTCCACGATGGGGAGTAATGTCCAAGCAAAGCTGCTCGTCGTAAGTTGTTTCGTACAGTTAGCAGTGCTACTGCATCTTCAAAGTCTGTGACCGCTTTTGGTCGGGGTCGGGTGTTTTGCTTCTGCGTGAAGGCCATGGCGGTCTCAATAGTCTTTCTGGCAATTGGTTCATGGCCGAAGGGAGGTGGAGCGTCAATCAAGACGACGCCTCTTACCGAGATATCGCTGTGACTGGCTAGGCAACAAGCTGTCTCGAAGGCAATGATGCCACCAAAAGACCAGCCACCTAGTATTATGGAAGTTAAAGAGTTGCTCATAGCGTGCTTGCGGATCATCTTGGCATAGTTTCGTGCTGCCTCTTCGATTGAAGGCCAGTCATCCTCGAGATCTACCAGCAAACACGGATCTTGGACTGTGTGCACATCGCGATTAAGACGACCCATTCGAGTGTAGTGGATGGTGATTCCAGCTCCGGGAGCGAACAGATAGAGTGGAGCCGATAGCAGTGAGGAAGGGCATGTCTGAATCTGCTCCGGCTGTTCTCGATCTCCCAACCGCTGAAAGAGGAGTTCCAGCATTTCTGGGTGGAGTTGAGGCTCTTCTCGTGCTGGTGTGGCTGAGTCGGAGCGTTCTATTGCCTTTTCCGGTGAATCTGGTACCGTCAGTCGACACTCAGAACTGCATTTGGCGACAGGTCTCACCCTTGGGAGGTGCTTGTGCTATGCTATGCTGCCGTGATGTCGGTCTTGCTGCAGGAGTCGTGGCAGCACTCATCCTCGCACTCATGAGAGCTTCCATGTCTTGGACAGTATTGCATGCTGATATCTCGCTCACAGTTGGCCTTGGATCGAGTATCGCTTTCAGCTTGCTTTCGAGCTCGAAAACCATCATTGAGTCAACTCCCATTGAGGAGAGCTCCGTCCTGGGCGTGATGTCCTTGCTCTCAACGCCAGTAGTCTCTGAAAGAATGCTATATAGCGTGGCATTGCAAGGTGTAGGAACCTGCGAGGTTTCGCTCACATCTCCGCTGCTCATATTGCTCCTGAACACCGGAGACGGGGAGCGGCTGCCTGGTGATATGGACCTGCTTCTCGTCTCTTTCACATGCGTGGCCTGGGGAACTGATAGGGAAGAGCTTCTGAGGGCGCTGGCCTGGCTTGCGTCGCTACGACTTGCGAATTCAAATGCTGTTTGAATCTTCTGGAGCTTCGATCGGTGAAACTCTATGCCTTTGATGATGGCAATTACTCCCTCCTGATCAACGGCATGCACATCTGCGATGATGCACTGAGGCTTTGTCGAGCTTGCAAAATTGCTGCAATGTACGTCGAACTTGTGTTCGTCCGGGATCTTTTTGCGAAGCATGGTCATACTTTGCACCCGATGAGCTATGCAGACAGCGTCATTATCCACACTCAGGTTCGCAGCAAAGCCAGCAACGTGTAGCATCGTGTCCAGAAGTATTGGCTGTCCAGCGTAGCTGCGACCCTTGTCGGAATTGGGCATTTGGCATTGTGCGTAGATCTCCTCAAACGTATCATCAAGGTAGATCTTGCGCACTGCTTGATAGTCGGGGCTGTAAGAAACTACCCGATTGAAGATCTTCTTGTACATGACACCTGCCGAGAAGCTCTGACAGTCATCGGCCTCGAAGCGAGCTTTCCGTCGGCCCAGAACATGCTCAGCTTTGCGCAACTTTTCCTGTAGTCTTGATAGGTGCTGCAGTTTGGACTTGCCGGAACAGTGGACCCGCGAATCGCCCAGCAGGGCGCTCGAAATCTCAAAGGCCCGCACTGCTTCATTATCGCCTTTGCGAGCAAGCACAGTCCTGATTGTTTCTGAGGAGTCCTTCGAGTACAACAGCGGCCTTACAAATTCGATGTCGAACAGCTTGAATGCAATGTCTGAATTCTCAAAAACCTCAGTCAAAGTAGCAGCAGCCAGGGCCATTTCTGTGTAGACGGACGCTGGGCAGAGAGCTTTGCCGCACACCATGTGGCCCTCTATGAGATTTGCTAGGCTGCGAATCGGTGTTTCGAAAGTGGTACCGTCAGTCCCATTCGATCGTCGGTGAAGCAAAGAATACGGGGTATGCGCATCGTCAGAGTTTAGCGTAGCCTGACCTGGTCGAGGTGCAAGTTCACGCGATATCGGGACATGGAACCGTCTCAGCTCCATTGGTGCCGGCGGCAGGTCGACAAGTCTCGGCTTGTATGGCAAGCCATCGAAGTAGGCTCTCCATTTGGTATGATCGAGCGTGCCGCTATAGACCTTGGCAAGAAGATTGGATATTGTCTTGCTTGCGGGTAGACCTTTCTTCAGTAGTGGTATTCTTTCGGAATCTGCGCTCGGTAAATGAGGTGTCACCATTGGCAGTAGAGTTGGATGCGGCCCCAGCTCGATCCAGATGCCGCTCATGGAGTCGCGCGCCTTGTGCAGTATGTCAGCTACGCTTCGATCGAAGGCCACCGTGTAACAGCACTGATCAACGAAATACTTTGGACCAAAGACATCTTCTCCAGGCTCAACGACTCTCCCGAGCGCGTTGCTGGCGATCGGGATTGCTGGAGGAGAAATACGCAGACGAGACGCTGCCGTCTCTAGACTGGTCGAGAGTGCTTGCAAGGCCGAAGTGTGGTAGGCAATCGGAACATCCAGCATCACAGAGCGCTTCTGCATGCGATTCGATAAGTACGCCTGGAGCTCTTGTAGAACAGTCTTGGTTCCTCCAATGACGCAATCCGAGGGCGAGTTCTCGCAGCTTATAGCCAGGCCAGAAAACTTGGGCAAGCTGAAAATGCCGCCACGGACCTCAGCTGAGGACATATTGACGGCGAGCATGGAGGTCTCCCAAAGTCTGCACTGCTCCACGATGAGACGAGCCCTTTCGGCAACAAGCCATAGGCCGCTCTCTATGTCGAGCACATCTGCAGTAACCAAGGCCGCAAACTCGCCAATGCTGTGTCCGGCAACGAGCGTGGGTTTTATACCTAAGCTGTCCAAAAAGCGTACAAGAGCGACCTCTAACACGAACACGGCAGTTTGATACGCTTGTATTGTGTCGGGGTGACGATCGTCGTGCTCTAATTCTGGCTGCGGCCGAATGATGTTGAGACAGCCGGGATATCCCCAAGTCACAAGTAACTCGTTACAGCGGAGCACAACTTTGCGGTATACAGTCGACAGCTCCATCAGTTGCTGTCCCATTCCCAAATACTGTGAGCCTTGGCCTCCGAAGAGGAAGATCTTGGTGCGTTCCGTGGGCTCAGATTCAGCCGGCTCAGCTTTCTGCAGACTGCTAATCAGATCAGACATGCTCGATGCAGTTGTAGAGAGCCGGAACTTCTGCAGTCCGCGGCGCGCGGTACTGGAATAGCAAACATCGGCCAGGTCAAGCTCATCGCGGTATTGGTTGAAGTGAGCAATGAAGGTCTGCCTGGTCTTCTCGAGCAGCTGCAGTGTCCTCGCAGAGCAGCCAAACACATGCGTCATTGGATCTTGACGTGGGGGCTTGGACCTATTGGGCTGATTGAACTCTTGGAGCAACAGGGCAGCGTTCGATCCAGCGGCGCCGAAATTGTTGAGCAAAGCAATTCTACTTTGGTTTTGTCGCACTTGCCAGTCGCGGAGTATCGTAGAGATCAACGTACCATCTGCTTCCAGATCCTTAATAGCCGGATTGAGGTTGTTGAGAAGAATTTGCGGCGGGATTTGCCCATTTTTGAGCATTGCCAACAGCTTTGCGAGCCCGGCGCCGCCGCTTGCTGCTTCTGCATGGCCAATATTAGCTTTGATAGATGTTACATAAAGTGGACTGCTTTTCGCTCGACCCTCTGAGAACACAGCACGGATGCTTTTGAGCTCATTCGGATCACCAGCCTGTGTGCCTGTACCATGAGCCTCTGCAACCGAGACGTCGAGTGGAGCTACGCCAGATTTCGATAGCAATCGTTGAAACAGCCGTTCTTGCGTTAGAGAGTGTGGATATGTTATCGACGAAGCTTGCCCTGATTGATTCACTTCGACACCTTTGATGACTCCAAGTATCTGGTCGTTCTCCGCAACCGCATCGACAGCTCGTTTGAGGATGAAGACAGCACAGCCTTCGCTTCGACAATAGCCATCTGCAGCTTTATCGAACGCTTTGCACTGTCCTGTTGGACTAAGGAAGTGAGCTTTATCTAGGCCCAGATACATGTCTGGCGATGTGATTACGTTGACGCCTCCAGCGACGGCGGCTCGGCAGTCTCCTGCCAGCAAAGCGCGAGCCGCCTGATAGATGGCAAATAACGATGACGAACAAGCCGTGTCTGTAGTAGCGCTAGGACCGGACCATTTGTATGCGTACGAAACTCGACCGCTCAAGAATGCGCGTAGAGTTCCTGGTGAATAATAGACATCAATGTTGTCACGTAGGTTGTCCACATAGTCCATGGTGGCGTTTCCAATGAAGCAGCCGAAAGTGTCTCGTGAAAAAGAAGGCGTGCTGTCAGGCACATAGCCCGAATGTTCTAAAGCTCGATGAACAGTAGATAACACCAGTCTCTGCTGAGGATCGATGGAAGGAGCCTCTCGGGGCGAAATGCCAAAATGCTGGTTGTCGAACAGGAAAGGATCTTTGAGGAAGTTTCCATACTTGGTTCCCATGGATCTGCTGATGCGTAGTGGTTTGCAGCCCTCGCCTGTGTAATAGTCTTCGACTTGAAACCGATCTGATGGAATCTAAGAAGATGTTAGCATAACACGGGTTAGAGATAGCTTTACTGACCTCAGAGCAGCTGTTAAGTCCGTTCTTGAGGTTCTGCCACAGACTGTCGAGGTCTGAGGCATCTGGCAGGTCCAAGCCTACACCAATGATGGCAATGTCATTTTCCGAAAGCTCAGTCGCAACGCACTCAGTGGACACATCAATGACCGAAATCGTATCTGGAAGATTCTCATAGTGGGTAAGGGCTCCATATCCGGGTCCGTAGTTGAGTATCGAGAGCGGCCGGTGGCTATCGGCCAACGCGACCATTGCGTTCTGCACAGCGACCCAGTCGGTTGGTACAATAAGCACCATCTCCAGAACCTCAGCAAGTAGGGCTCTTTCCGGCTTTTGTGACGACTGGATTAAGGACCCATCAAGACCAGAGATTATGGGCGCCACCAGATCGGCTTTGGTAGGAAATGTAGCAGAAGCAGTCTCGTAGTCTCGAAGAGTCTGATCCCTGCTCCTGGTGAGGAGCTTGTGATCATGATAAGGCGAGAAGATGTTGGTGGCTTTGACGCTGCACCTGGGCCGAAGTACCCTTTCGTTGAAATGATTCAGTGCCTCACCTGGTCCGCTGATGGTGACACAATCCGTACTGTTGATGGCACTGACGAAAATGTCTCGGGCGAATTCCGCGGCAAGCTCTGAGATCTCTTTCTTGTCGACATGTTTGGCAATGATACTCCAAGGAAAGCCGTTCTTGAATTGAGGACCATAACTCTCACGGGCTTCCTCGCTGGCGGCTCCAACCACTATTGCGAGGCGAAAACATTGCTTTGCGCGTAAGAGAAATTCTAGAGAGTCTCGAGACGTAGCTGCGGCAACTGCGGCGAAGAGACCAGCGCAGAACCCAGAAGCCGCTGCGATTTGAGACGCGTCGAAGTTGCCTTTATGAAGAGCTCGACCCTGATATCGTAGCAACTGCGTAAGGCATAGAGTAGCATTCTGAACGATTGCATTTCTATGGTACTTAGTATCCGGCTGGAGTAGATTATTGGGTCTTCCAAAGTCGCCCAGGTCGATCTGGCATCTTTGCGTCTCAGTCGCAATAATTGAGACTTCGTTGATGAAGGTCTGGTGACAAGTCTCTAATAGTAGCCGGCCTTTCGAGGAAGTGCTGTCCCGAAGAGCCTGTCTCCGAGTGGTATCCTTGAAGAGCACATCGGAACCTAAGCCGGCAAAGACGTGGATGTGGGCCATGGTTTTCGCAGATCGAAACGCATTTCTGGAGGCATGGAAGAAGCAGCGAACAACGCAAAGTGTTCCAAACTCAAGTATGAGCTGGCGGGATGCCTATCATGGCCGCCATAATGGCTTGGCCAGATGCTCATGCACGTCTGCATTTCGCCGCAGACGACCAGACGATTATGGCAGCAGATGAGCTTTGACAAGTCCAGTGGCTGCGTATCGATGAAGGAGTGTCGATGAATCGAACCTTAAAAATTGAGCCGAGCTAGCCCCTGTCATCGTCTCGCCTGTTGCTTGGCATGTCTTGGTATGAATGGCAAATGATCCTTGACGAAGCTAGTCATTTCTTGGCTCAATTCTTCTCCCGAAGCAAGACATCACGGACATTCTTGCATCTCAAACATTGCTCTTTCACACAGTGTGCCATGCTGAGCATCGCAGACACCACTTGTACAAAACTACAAGCCTATGATGCTTAGAATAAGCATGACCTCCCCGATTTGGTCCGAAATGTGTTCAACCGCAGCAGAACGGCTGGCGCGATGATCACAACCTGCAGCAAGTTTGCGGCTTCCGCAAGTCGAAACTCTGACTTGACGCGGCTTTCTTACGGTCAGGCGGGACGTTTGAGATCAGCTATGCCTTGAAACGGAACCTCGTATGGAGCTATGACTGCGTAGGCAGGCCGAGGATATCGTAATTGAGATAACGCGATATTGACCGCTGACGCCTAGTTCTGGACCCTGGAGGTGCTCCTCTAGGCATGCATTGTCCACTACCGGGCTCGCAGCAAATCTTGAAGCTCAAGGCATACTGAATTGTTGATATGGAAGAAGTGGAGGCACAACAATTGCGGCGGTTTGCTAAAGATGTCTCTGACGCTGTTGAGGCCCGCATCCGAGGCGAGACTGGTGCTGTGGAAAGAATCCGGCGCTCTACGCAGAAGGTGCAAGCAGCCGGCATGGGACCTTTCGAGTACTGGGGCGCGCAACTTGGCCAGGTAACCTTCTACATCACAGGAACATGAGCGCGGAAGAGTGCTAATGGAAGCCAGCCGTTGGAGAATGTTTGCTTGATCATGGCTCAAGAGATAGGAGTTCTTCCCTGCATCAACGAAAGTGCCAATGATATAACGGCGAATGAGATCGCCACAAAGCTGAAATCAGATACATTGCTTGTTGGCATGTACTAGAGACTTGATACGAAGCTCAATCTTGCTGACGACTTGCACAGCTCGACTAATGCGTGTATTGACATCCGCGGGCATCGGAGAAGAGACCGCACCGAATACTTACAGATCGAACGCAATTAGCATGATCGCTACTACTCCGGGCGGAAAGGCCGGAGTCAAGATAATGAACGAGCTCCTCTTTTCTGTTGCTGCTAAGCTCGTACCATACATGAGAGAGCATGGCTTCAAGCAATTCCCAGTCAGACCCAAGGAGATGGATCCGACACAGTATACTTTCAATGGAAAGATGATGTTCGAGTACTTCAAAGAAAATCCTGAGATCAAGCAGTGGTTCGACACGTACGTCTACCTTATCTAATAGCTGATCGTGAGAGACTGACTCACCTTCCATAGGCTCATGGCCGAGAACCGCAAAGGCAACAAGCCGTGGTATACCATATACCCTTTCGCAGAAGAATTAGGTTCTCTCTGCAGCAGTGATCCTAGTCGCGTATCTTTAGTGGACGTCGGTGGTAATAGAGGCGCAGACATCTTGGACTTTCGAAAAGCGTATCCTGACTTTCCTGGACGTCTGGTGCTCCAGGATCTGCCAGAGACTATCGCTCAAGTCGATCAATCAGCTATGGAAGGGATTGAGCTCCAAGCATACGACTTCTTCACGCCTCAGCCAATACCAAAGGCCAGAGCATACTTCTGGCGCTGGATAGTGCATGATTGGGATGACGACAACACGAGGAAGTTCCTGTCCAACACTGTGAAAGTCATGGACGATGATAGCAGATTGCTTCTCGAAGAATTTGTTTTGCCCGATACTGGTTGTGACGCGAAGACAAGTCATCTGGATATTCTCATGATGCTTTACCATTCTGGTCTTGAGCGGACACGCAGCCAGTGGGAGGCCCTTCTTTGTAGCTGTGGCCTGAGGATAGTCAAAGTCTGGACGAGACCGGATACGGACTCAAGTGTTTTGGAGTGCATGCTTCAGAAGTGATGACTCTAACATCTGGTTAATCGACAAGGCATCCCGGAATTCTCGTCTGTTTATACAATCCAGCTCGTCATGGATGTCCTCAGTGTGCAGCTACTTCTTCGAATACATTGGACGAGAGATGACGGATGCGACAAGAGCTGTCCAACGTTGCCATTGCTTTGCTGGTAGCCCAGGATGCTTGTCGTCGCTTTAAAGGTACCAGTCTTTCGGAAGACCGCTGATCGCGTCACACGTGGGAAATCTGGAAACGAACGTGTCTTTGAAACTTCGTCAACCAAACACAAGAAGATTTCGTCCACCTTGTCGCAGCTCAAGAAACTGGCAGCGCAACCTAATCGAGCAGTAGCGGTGCGAAGCAAGATATACTTACATTTAGACTTTCGATCTGCGACGCCAGATCATCATTGCATTTTAGGGGGGTTGCCAGGCGTCGGTAAACCTCAATTTCAGCATAGGACTTCCGCCAGTGATGTCGCAAGTACAGACACCTTGCTCGGCGAGTTTTTTCTATGTACGGGACAAGTCGCATGTGGTAAGACGAAGCCTTTGTCCATCGATACATCATCGATTCAATGGCGTACGCCGAGGCTGTTTCTGCGACTTGGCTGAAGATTTGACCCGAAAGTGGCTTCATCTTGTCCGTACGTGTGATCGACACCTTGAACACGACGACGCGGCGCCATCAGATGATCAGCCATTGTGCAACGGCTTTTCCAGGGTAGTGGTCTTCTACGAGTCAATCGTCCCGAAGGACTCGTCTGAGGAACGAGAGAACACATCACTTACTTCGCAGACCCTCTGCACAGAACTGCAATCTGAAGACTGACACAATGCAATGGGCGGCGACAAATACGAACTGGACAGCAGCGCCAACTCTGTACTTGGAAGCTCCCTAGCGGTCGACAAATATGAGCTGGGGAGTAGCACCAATTCCGTCCTCGACCATGCTTCCACATCAGAATTGGCTCCAGACCACAACCATAGAGCAGATTCGCCGAACATCGGACGACCAAGATGCTTCGATTCCACCTTTCGAGAGGTCCTTTTCGTCCTCACAGCAACGATGGGCGTCGCAATGTCCTCAATTCTTGCTGGCTCGGTCACAGTAACATCCTCTTTCATCGGCCGCGACCTTGACATGACAACGGCTGAGATTACATGGATCTCATCCGCCGCATCCTTGAGCGCTGGGGCATTCCTGTTGTTCTTCGGGAAAATTGCAGACCTGTTTGGAAGGAGATTGATGCTCATCGGTTCGGTGCTCCTATTCTCGATCTTTGCACTCGCAGCCGGCTTTGCGAAGCAGCCCATCACTCTTGATGTCCTGAATGGTGTCCTGGGCCTGTTCAGCGCGAGCTCTGTGCCTCCAGCACTCGGCCTCTTGGGTGTGGTCTACAAGACTCCTTGCAAACGTCGTAACTATGCCTTCGCATGCTTCTCAGCAGGAAATCCGATCGGTTTTGCCATGGGTGCATTGTTTGGTGGCGTGGCAGCTACCATTTTCGACTGGCGAGCATCTTTCTGGCTGATTGCAATCATATTCTTCTTGCTGGCGATTCTCGGATTTTACACTGTCCCCATAGATCCAACAGCTAAGGAGCGTCTAGACATGGAGACCTTGAAGCGATTCGATCTTCTTGGTGTCATCTGTGTCATCTGCGGAACTGGCATGTTCAGTGCCGCGCTAAGTCTGGGCGGAAATGCTCCAAGCGGTTGGAGCACCAACTATGTGGTGGTATTGCTGGTGCTAGGAGTGCTGTTCATCGTCGCATTCATCTTGTGGGACCTCAAGTATCAGCACGCTTTGGTACCAATGCAGATCTTCAAGAATCGCAACTTCTCGCTGGCGATGGCGATCTTGGCGCTGGGTTTCACAGCGTTCACGCCCGGCACCTTCTTCGTTGCGCTATACTTCCAGGACGTTTGGCATACATCGCCGATAATGACCGCAGTCTATCTCCTACCTATGTTCATTGTCGGACTTGGCATCAACATCCTCGCAGGCATGATCTTGCATCGGGTCTCCAACAAGCTTCTCATGTGGATTTCGACCATCTCATACACTATTGCTTTCTTGCTGCTGGCAGTCAATCGGCAAGGCTATAGCTACTGGGCACTTTTCTTCCCTGCCCAAGTTTTGATTGTGGTCGCCGTGGATCTGCAAGTCAACGTGTGCACAGTCCTGACCATGACCAGTCTACCACAAAGCCATCAAAGTATCGCTGGTGGTATCTTACACACCATCGTGCGTCTCACAGCGACGATCGGCTTCGGCATAGCGACGGCACTTTTCAATGGCATACAGCGGAAGCCTACACTGGCATCTCACTGGGACAATGCCACGCAACCGTTTTCTGCAGTCTTCTGGTTCTGCGTTGCTTGCTCCGCACTTAGTGTATTCTTGGTGCCATTCCTCACGATCCGTACGCAAGGTGGAGCTGAAGATGTCGATCATGGTGCTGATAAATCTGGTTCTTGAAGAGCCAGTAATCGACTTGGCGTCTCTGGCCAAGTTTATATCTCCACGAGACACGAGATCCTACCTACTTCCATGCTCAACACCAGCAATGAGCTTTTAGAAGCGTATACAGCAGTCTGCCTCAAGACCACCTCGGCCTTGAGAAACGTCTAAGCTGAGATCACTACCCCCCAAAAAGCAAAAATAACAATCGCCGCCGGCATCTCAGCAATCACGTGGTGGACAACAAAAAGGCGATAGAATATGAAGCTATACGGCCTGCGTTGACCACACATGACGGGCGCTAACCACTGAGCCAACATGCCGACAATGATTGTCGAAGACTTCGAGATTGAAAACTGTCTATAGAGCTTGAGTGTCCGGACTCGGACTCGCGAGCACGAGGGTCAGCTCAAAGCTTACAGGGAGTTTCCCACTTCGAGGATCGACTCTACGGTGCTTTGTATCGCAACGATAAGCATGAGCAATTCATGCTTCACATAGTCCGATGTGCTGGACTTTCAAGAGGATATACTCGTGGCTGAAGTGATAGCCATATTCACATTCCCAACGAGATTCTGCTTGCAATGTGGCGAACCTTCCAGATGCGATGCAAGGGAAGTGTTGGGAAATCCAGCCTCTTCATCCAAAGCGCACGTTCGCACAGCCGAAGTTAAGGGATCTTTGTGATCTCTCATTGGGTTAAATGGTAGTCTCCGCTACGCAAGCCCTTCTTGCGAAGGAAGATCGGTCATGGCTTCATCATAGCAACAGCCACCAGGTCCTACAACGTAAAGCTTCCTTGAGCCTGGATATCCAACACACTCTTACCCACGAATACTTGATATGTCCCTTTCGGTTGTGCCCAGCGCTTAGCATCAGAATCCCAAGTACTGATATCCTTTTTCCTCAAGCTGAAGGTCACAGGCTTACTTGCACCAGGAGCGACAGGAGTCTTCTGAAAGCCGCGGAGAGCTCTCGTCTTCGCACCAGGAATCTGCAGATACAGCTGACTGACCTCGGCAGTTGAAAAGTTGCCGGTATTTGCAACACGAATCGAGACCGTGCCAACAGTATCGAAGAGACCCGTAGCATTGGGCTGATTGATGTTGACACCAAAGTCTGAATATGCGAAAGTCGTGTGTGTAAGTCCATAGCCGAACTCGTATCGTGGCGTTACATTTCGTGCCAAGAAGGAGCGGTAGTCAATCTCCACGCCTTCAGTGAAGTAGGACTTTGGATCGGTGTTGTTGACGGAAGCGATATCGGGTCCCAACAGATGTCCATAGTCACTCTCGCTCTTGGCCAAAGTATACGGCATTCGGCCAGATGGCGACACATCTCCGTACAGAATTTGCACAAGAGCTCTCCCAGCGTCCTGTCCGGGCAAATGAGCGAACATCACGGCCGTAACATTCGGGTTCTCAATCCAGGCATCAACGATTCGTGCACCAGCATTGTGGATTACGACAATTGTGTTCGAGCACTGTGCAGCGACGTTCTTCACCAGCTCGTCACTAGGTCCGTCAGTGAGTCCATCCCAGCGATCCCAGCCTTCGCTAGAGTATTCGTTGAGGAAGACAATGGCCGCATCGCTTGCGCCTTCGACTGCGGGATTGGTGTTGGTCTGATCGAAGTTCCAAAAGAGCTGTGATCCTTCCTCGATAGCACGGTTGGTGAGTGCGTCGAATGGTGTGCTGATGTAGGGTGGAGTGTTTGAGCCGGATCCACCACCTGTCACTAGGACGCCAGGGAACGTATGTGGCGCGTAGTTGGTCTCGTAGTAAGCATTGTAAGCTTTCTTGCCGAGGAATTGCCAGTTGAAGTTGAATAGATCGCTGGAAGTGTTACCGCCAAAAGCTCCTACTTGCACATCCGGTCCGAAAATTTGTTCGGCTGTCGCATCGTAGCCGAAGAGAGACAGGACGCTAGGCTTGTTCAGCGGCAGAGCGTTTTTGGTGTTCTTGACAAGTACGTGGCCCTCCTGTGCTTGTTGGAGAATGCTTGGAGCTGAAGCAGGGTCACGGGCATTGACGAAGCTGTGCTTCAATGTCAGGTTACCACTCTCTCCAAAGCCTGGACCGGAAGATGTGGCAGGATAAGCAGCCGAATCTTGACCAGTGAAGTACCAGGTAGCAATAGTGCGCAATGCCATATCTTCAAGGCGAGCTCGGCTCAATGTGCCATTTTGGACAGCTTTGGCGAGCTGGTCATTATTCCAGTAATCAGAGTCTGGCATCACAACGTCCAAGCCGTTCTTGGCAGTTGAGAAAGAGTGCTGGGCGTCCCAATCAGATACGACGAAGCCCTTGAACCCCAGCTGGCCTTTTAGGAGCTGGTTGAGGGTGTGATCGTTGTCACATGCATAGCTTCCATTGATGCGATTGTAGGAGCACATCACTGATCCGGTTCCAGCTTCGACGGCATCTTGGAACGGCCAGAGGTAGACCTCATGGAGTGTCTTGTCATCAAGGATACTGTCGACTGCCAGACCATTTGGGTTCAAAGAAGAAGCTGTACGGTTGGTCTCTTGTTCGTAGGCCACGAAATGCTTAGTGCAAGCAATGACACTTTCTTGAAGTCCTTTGATTGTCGGTGCAACGAGGATACCATCGAGATAAGGATCGGCACCGAAGCCCTACTACAAATCAGTCCCTGGATATCGCCACGGCTTGGATTGCGCAACGTACCTCCCAATTCCTGCCGCCCTCTGCAATGCGACCAATTGGTCCAACGACTGGCCCAAGAGCCACATTGACACCTTTGCGTTGGAACTCTGCGCCCATGTACTTTCCGCGGTCATATGCAAGCTCTGCGTTCCAGCTTGCACCTACTGATATACCGGAAGAGAACGAGCTTACACCGTCCTGCGCGCGGACACCATTACCAGCATCTTGAAAACAGAGCCCCGGAAAGCCAAGTCTTGGGACACTGCCGCTGACTCCGGAGCAGGAGTTGCCAGATGAAGTTGTACCACCAACCGAGTATCCCAGAGTCACATTATTGAGCTCGCTCAGAGTAAGGTTTGCAACAAACTTCGACGCTTTGGCGTACGCAGATGCCCACGGATCGCTAGCAGGAAGTGCTAAAGATTTTGTCAGCCAAGCCGTCGAGAATAGAAGCGAGCCATTGGCATACTGGTTGCACATGCAGCTGAAGCCAGCGATGCTGTGACTGTGATGGAGCGCATGGTCACTCGTGTATTCTCCACCTGATTAGAGACGGACGATTAGGAGTGAAAGTATCGCGTTAGCATTTTGTAGCGTGGCAGACACCCAAGCATATATGTCTTCAAAGTAGCGGCGGAAAGGCGGACAGCAGAGAACAATCCTTGTCCCTCGATGGACCACGCCATCAGACTAGTGCAATGTACATTGTCTCCAACTAGTTCCACTCCGGACGGTCTATCATGTTTGCAGCAAGAACAGGTTCGCACTTGAGTCAGGTGGGTATGCACTACTGCTTGTTATCGATCGAGTTTCCCAGGTATCCACGTGGAAACGGTCCCGGCTCGCCGTAATGGACCCCATGAGTGAGGAATGACTCCAAGATGCGAGGAGACACCGAAGAAATCATAAAGTCGGCTGATCATTTGCTCAAAATGTAGGTCATCGACGGGCGAGCTCGGTGCAGCATTGTCACGTAAATCCGAATTGCAGTCCGAGCGTGCGCGAGAACGTCGCAAAGAAACGTGCCTAGTGCAGAGAAGGGATCCAGATACTCGTCATCCAGCTTTGAACGCCGTGATGGTACATGACACTAGCCGCGTGAGAAGCATGTCAAGCAAATAGCCAAGCTTCGCGAAACCCCAATGTGGCGGGGTCTAAGGTGGAGGCACGGAGAAGGTCTGGAGAGAACCCATATCAAGCGGCTGAATCGGCAGTACAGTCCATTGCTCGTGACGGGGATTTCGCCGTCTTTCCATCCTGCAAATGCCGCTCTGCCTACAATCGTGCTTGTGCTTGCGCGAAATTGCGCTCGAGGGAGTGCCGACAGTATTTGCCGGAACGGGTCTCCAGCAAACAGATCCGAAGTCGGGCCGAGCGTTTTTGCCAGAGCGAAGCGTGCAGAGAGAAGGAAAGAAAAGGCAACGGCCTTCGAATCGATTATGGCATCATTTCATTCCGCGTAGTCTCGTAACCATAGTCCAGATGCGCTCCATCAGTGGAAGTCGCCGACCACAAAACGCCAGACGTCTCAGAGGAATCCTTTGGCTTCGGTCTGTCATCGGAATGAGACCTACCGTAGAAACTGATTATCGTGCCTATGGGCTTATCGCTATATTGTATTAGACCGTCCAATATTATTAGGTAGGCCTAGTTGCCAAGGTGGGCTTAGTAACTAGTGAAAACCTTGTCGCGTCGCGTTCTCGTACCTATAGACCTCGATTTTAATATTATTATAGGTCGACGATATATCTATAGTATAGGCGCTCTCGAGGTATTATTATAGTCGTTCTAATAGCGCCTAATAACCTATAGGAGGTAGCAAAGTCCGCTTAGTCTTCTAGGCTTAATCGAGTATCTATTTCTACCCTAAAAGTAAGCTCTTCTAAGGCTATAAAGAAGCTATTTATACCGCGTTTAAAATAGTAGAAGATCTTTAGATATAACCTATTATAGGTAGCTATAAGCGAGTCGCTATCGAAGAAGCCGGCGGTAGATTTAGTAGCGATTCTCTAGTAGGTCGAGAGTAATAAGAAGGTTATTTTATCTAGTAAAGTAGCGATTAGAACTAGACCTAAATTAAAGATATTCGCTTACTTATATTCTTAAGCTAAGCGCTAGAAGTTAAAGTCGCTCGAGAACTATAAGGCGCGCGCTTCTAACGCTACGGCGGACTTACTAAGTAGTCGCCTATACTAGGTAACGATAGAAGACTTAGTTATAAAGAATATAATAAGATAAGTCGCCGCTAGCGAGTTTAATAAGTCTAACGACGAGGTACCTAATCTTAAGGTACCGATCGATACGTATAATAAGCTTACTAACGGAAGTAATATTAATAAAGATAGAAGAGTTACTACCGCCGAGACGAAGATTAGTATATAGTAGAGGTCCTATATTCGAGAATTTAAGCTATACGTAATTAGTTATAGGAGGTCTAAGAAAGCGCTCTATCGTATTAAAAGAGGCAAATTTAGGATTAGTCCTATCTCTATTAATAAGACTACTTAGAAGTTTAAGATAGACCGTAAGTAGGTACGAGAGTAGTATATAAATAAGGATAAGATCCGTACCTCGAAGATAAAGAGTCGTTAAACTAGTAATAGTAAGAGATTAGCTCTCTACCTATAACTCGAGGCTGCCCTTTATAAAGGTATTACTTAGGTATATAAGTAGGGGATTAGAGTAAACTAAGCCTAGATATTAAGAGCCGCTTAGAAGATATATACTACGCTATATCTAGAGAAGATTTATAAGCTATATAGCCGCTTAGAGTATAAGGACTTTAAGTTCTCGAAGGGCTAGTTCTTAGGCTACAAACGACGCTAGAATATTAGTCTACGGCGGAAGATAAAGACGGCTTAGAAGGTACCTAAAGAGCTTGTCTTATTTATTATCTCTTAGCTTTAATTTAATCGCTATAATACTATATACCGTCTAGGCGAGTCTCCTAATCTAGTTACTCTTAGTCGCTATTCGTCTAGACAGATTAGTAATATAGATTAATCTCCGCTCCTCTTCGATTTCTACTCTAAAGAGATATATAAGAATAAGGGCGCTAAGATAGTATAAGTAAAGGTTAGAAAGAGTAGATAGGATAAGAGATAAGTAACTTTCTAAGGAGAGATCTATAGTAATAGTATATAACGAGGTAAACCGCTTATTGTCTTCTATAGTAGTCTAAACTTTCTAGATTTACTATATAGTCGGTACGAGAAGAAGTTCTATAATACTAGCGTTTATATACTATTCTAAGAGAAGGCCTAAGTCGACGAGAACGTTATACTTAAGTAGATTAAGAAGTTATAGAAGTTCTTATATATACCTAGTATTAGAGAGTCTAAAGATATACCTCGTTTACTTATATTAGACGTCTACTCGGTATAGAAGACTAAACGAGTATTAAACCGCTTCCGTAAGCTAAATACGGTTACTTCCTTTATCCCTAGCGGCTATACGGGTTATATCTAGGCACTAGACGTATCTATTAACAAGCTCCTTAAATTATATATTAAAGACGCCTATAACGACTATATCTTCTATTACCCTAAGAAGATTAATTAGCTAGTCTATAAGCGGCGTATTCTTATAACTAAATAGGTAGTAATAGCTTAGAGGCGGATCTACGTTAAGAAGAAGGATCTTATTATTAAGACGTTTAGTAACCTAGGTCTTACTCTTCTAACTAATAGCTCGTAAGATAATAAGATCTAAATTAAGGATCTACCTAGTATTTAAGTTAGTAACTATAGACGTATAAAAAACGATAAGAACGTCGCTATAGTCGATCCGGAAGTCTTAGAAGTTACGTACGAGTATACGTTTAACCCTTAAATACCCGACTAACTAATTAAATAAGAAGAGGGTATAGAACTCGGTCCCCTAGACTATATACTAGTATTCTAGCTACTACCTAAGCTTTAAGAATAGCTTAATAATATATATATTAACCTTACTACCGATAGTAATAATAAGGGTCGTATAAGAGAGTAGTTTAAGTCTAATAAGGACGTAGAATATAAGTCGGATATCGAGGATTAATAAGTCGCTTATTTGTAAGCTTTAAGCCGAGACTAGCTTATACCGATTGCCCTTCTATATAATACTACGCTTTAACTTTTAT
>KZ107522.1:2164-13815 GCA_000504365.2 Pseudocercospora pini-densiflorae CBS 125139 | reverse complement strand
ATAACTTCCGCCTAATACTAGATAGTCTCCCTAAACTAGCCTACCTACTATACCAACTCTTACATACGCGTAAGCGACGTATCTAGATCTATAATCTTATCGATACGCTTCTAGAAGTACCGCGGCTAGTTAGATCTTAGTTAAGGCAACTTTATAGGAGTTATACTAAAGTTTAGATATACGTGTATAATAGTAGAGCGACCTAGTAATAGTACTTGATATGGTTCTTAATGCTCGAGTTGCTATTGTCTCTAGCGCGTCTTCGCCTCGTTACTACGCTACTTATAGTAGCCTTTATTACTAGCTATACTAGATACTAGATACTAGTATTAGATACTAGATACTAGTAATCGTTTCGAGTCGTATTCTAGACGAGGGATTCTTTAGTAGTATAGTTTGTTTTAGCGTAAGTACGTACTAAAGGAATAGAAGTTAGAGTAGAAGAAGAGTTAGGGAGTAGTAGTAAAGTCGAAATTTAAACTTCGTTTAAGGATATACGGACTTATAGTAGAGCTTATATAACATATAAACTTTTAAACTACGTGCTACTTATAACGTGTTTAGGGTGTTAAGTAAAGGAATAGATACTAAAGGCTAGATAGATAGTTTGCCCTATAGCTCTAGAATACTTTAAGAATAGCGATAACGCGATTAATAAGAGTACGGAGGTTATAGAGGGTACTAGAAAGGTAGACTACCTACGCTTTATTATCGCGGAAGAGCGTTGTTTGTTCGAATATAAAGTATATAGGGGTAGGTAAATAGGTTAGCTAAGAGTAGTAATTTACGTTTTTTAATTAAAACTTTTATATTTCTAAAGTAACTACCTTATTAAAATATTAGATGTTCTTAATTATTAAATTATCTAGGTCCCGTCTCTATAAAGTGCTATACTGCGACTAATAGTTGTTGAGATATATAACCTATTCTATACTAGGTATACTACTAGTAGCCGAATAGGTACCTACTTAGAATAGTTTAGCCTTAGGCGCTTCGCTAGAATAAGTTCTCGAGTGCCGCTAACCCAAATTAAGTATAGTGTTGAAAATTGAAGGCACGTGAACACATTCTAGAATACGAAGCGCCTGAAAGGAGGTAGGAGGAATAAGAAGTTTAGCTGTGAAGGACGTGTCTCCGTACAAAACATCCGCGCCAAGACATCGCCTTGGCACGGGACCCAGAGAGGCCTTGCAGCAATGCAGCTTCCGCAAGCAAGATGACCTCCTCGTTCTGACACCATTCTCGAAACCACAGGTTTAGAGGATGTCCTTGTGACCACCCAGATTATCGCGTCCAGAAATTATCATAGCTTTAGAGGCGGAACTTACAGTCCTCTGGCGGCGACATTCGAGCAGAGATGCCCGCGTGTACGGGCCGGCATTGCTTTACAAGAGCGCGTATTTTTGAACAGATGCATCTGCAGTACACGTAGTGATACGCTGACCTAGCTAGGACATGGCACAAATGACTTCCAAATAGACACCTCAACGCCATACGCCGCAACACGACCTATAAGCTCTACTCAAAAGACTCATTTTCCCAGAACACGAAGAACCTCGACTCAAGACTCCTCCTCGGCGGACCAACATCATCGGGAGTTGGGAACGCGCTATGTGGTGTCCTCCTCGCACGTCCATCCTTCTTCGAGTCAAAGATCTTGATCAAGATGACTTCGTCACGATCCATGCCATTCCAGAACCACCACTTGTGCTGATCGCGACTCTTGGGAGGTGCGACCTGCCACATATGGTTCTCAGTCGGCTTCTGAGGCCATTTGAAAGGAACACAATGCATAGTGTTGTGCAGCTCGTCGTCACCAACGGAGCGAGCATCGCAGAGACCAAGAGGCTCGCGCTTGACGCGCTCCATCGGGCGCCATATGTTGATTATGGCCCAGCGGTGCTTGCCATCGTGAAGAGCGCCTTCACCTGGTGGCATATCATCGTAGAGACGGCGGCGCGCACCGAGGTCGGAGTGGTCGATATGGACGAAGCGGGCAGAAAGGAGACCACCGTCTGTCATGGCCATGTCTGGCTTCTTGTCGTCTTCTTCTGGATTTGTGTCCCAGGAGCGTTGGCGAATGATGTGGCTGATTGTGCGAATGTCGGTACAGCCGGTTCTGCAGCTCTATCAGTGAGTGATGCAAAGAAATCAAAAAAGACTGGTTCGCCCACTCACATCTTCCTCAAAAAGGCCTCGCATTCTGGGTTGTATACCTCGTTCAGCTCCTTGTCGATGGGGCTCCACGGGAAGCCCTTGTACGTTGACGGAAAGTGCTCAAACTGGAAGCCAGTGGTATCCAGGCTGAACTCATGCTCTCGACCTCGCGCATTGTTGACACGAACTGTGACCGGCTCGTACTTTCGGCGCATCTGAGCAAAAGTTCCTCCCCAAATCATCTCATCGCCACCTTTGGCGGGATCGAGACGATAGTTGAGGGTGATGTCGTAGTATGCTGGGACATTCTTTGGTCGACTGAGCAATTCGACCTCTTCTTGGCTGATCTCTCTGGTGGAGATAACAGAATCTGCTTTCTTTTGCTCGGGGTTGAGGAAAGAGAGCTCCTCATTGTCAGCGTATGATGTTGGAGTATGCACGAAGCCAACCGAGTTGAGGTCGGTTGGTGGCCTGACAACGTCCGCCATTTTGAGAGCACTTGCTCAGGTGGTCTGCTATTGTGAAGCAATTTGACTTCAATATAGCCAGGCTGGTGGCTCTCTACATTCACGTGGAATCTACTTCGTGATCGCCGGACTGCATACCGTGTTCATGAGCATTGGTCCCCGTAGAACGGCAAACAGGGATCACTCCCGAGCATCAATCACCTTACCGGCCACATCAGCCTCACACGGCGAATCTCATCGCGATCTCAACTCTCCGCATACAATCATCGACGAACTTCGATCAGTAGCATGCCTAAGAAACACGAAGCGGATTGGCATGAATGAAGTCTGGGTGAGCCGGACGGGATCTCACTACGAGTGTCTCAATGCGCGGTACGAATGCCATTATCTACCGCTCATATTTCGATATGCCTGGTGGTCTCGTGCTTCCGGAGTTGTCTTCAGACGCCAGTCTTGCAAGTGATGTTAGCATCGATTCGCGTTAGAACATCGTTCTCACACGGCGACTCTCGCCACGATCCACACTTTGCGGAATCGTTGAACATCTCGCTCGTGGCACCGATGCTCATCTCGTTGAATTGCTTGCTAATCTCCTCAATCTTGGGTGAGAAGGCCTGGATTCCCATCTTTGCAACGTCTAATCAGCGAACCCAGAGAGGGCAGTAGCACCGGCCTCGTCGCCCGCGAGTGTGCGCAAGACGGCGCCACGATAAGTTGCCAAGGTAAGGTTGACAGATTCGTCCATGTTCTGAGAAATAGGCCACCTGCATTCTGGTCTACGCAGAACTCCAATGATGTCGAAAAACAAAAATTCAGTCCTCCGCCTTTCACTCGCGAGGTGTAATCATATCATGCTTGTATATCTGCTTATCAGTGGAGATCGATGAACGGACGTTCACCGATTTCAGCTTGGCCACGGCCGCCGTTTGCGCTTCGGAAAGGCTGAGTCGGGACTTCGTCAATGTCTCCCAGGTCGAGCTTCTCAATCGTATCGCTCTTCATGATCGTGTAACTGCTTCTTCCACTCAAGATTCCGCAGACCACCATAGGGTTGCAGATGAATGCATGCGAGGAAGATCTGCCGCAAGTGAGCTTCACGACTGCTCACTCCATCAATGTACTCTTGTCAACAGAAGCTCAACATCATAATTCAAGCAAACATGGCAAGCTCAGTACACTGAAAGAATTGCGAAGCTGTGACTTGAAACATTACTGCTCTGGGATCTGTGATCACTGAAAGCTTACACGTCCTCGTTGAACTTCATACCAGCTATTCTATACAGCATCCCAGGAATTTGAGCAGAGATGCTTTGTGCCGCACCCTCAGCACGAAAGCATCAAGAAACTCATCGAGGAAGTGAGAATAAGACTTGCTGCTATGTGTTTAAGAACTAGGCTTTCCGATTTCAGGCCACTTGCAACAGCACCCAATTGAGCAGTCCACGGCTCTCAAAGCCTAATAGTCAGAGAGCTGCCCCGAGAAATTGTTATAAATCAAACAATAAGTTGGAGGAAACATTTTCAACATTTCTTTGACGATGCTATATGCTCCTGTCCGCACTTCCTCCGCTCACTGAGTAGGGTCCGGTACATTCTGCTGCAACCTCTGCAACGCCATCTGATCCCAAGTCGCTGTATTCCTCGCCTCATGCGGCAGCACAAACGTGTTTTGTGGAGCTGCTCTAATGATGTCTGGAATATCGCTCACATCATGTGTCGACATGTAGAAGTGGCCCAGTTGACTCGCCCAGTGAAGGATCTGAGTCAATACTCCAGCATCTTGACCGGTCGGGTGGTGAATGACACCTTGATACATCTCGAGGAAGGTTGGAGGTGTCGACGATACAGCTCCAGCAGCGAGAGTCCAGGTATTCTGAGACGCTGGGCGCCATGCTGCTTGGTCCAGGCCAGGCGTGTAGAGGTTGGGATAAGGGCTAGTATCCGGGTAAGCCGTCGAGTCTGGATGGCTTACTCGGAACCAATCCCGCGCATTCCAGGTGCGGTCGTTATAGTATATGCGACCATTTGTGAGGGATTGCTGGCGCATTGCATCGTCTCTTAGCTTGAGGTTCGCTTTGTTGAGTTCACCTCGCGCATGCAGCTGGGCCTTGCAAATGTCTTTGTATTGCCAGCCGTTTCGGAAGAGGCGAAGAAGGTATCGAGGCCATCGAGCGTGCTGTGGAAAGTATGTGCAGAGCTCGAGTGCACCTATCACAATCTGTGGAAGAGGAAGCCTGGCGGACATGGCTGTCTTGAGCACTGGCCCACCCTCGAGCTCTTTGCCATCTGTGTCATCCTGCTTTGCCGGCTCTTTGCCCTTGCCGCCCTTCTTGGCGCCACTGTTCCGAGGTGGCAGTCCTCCCTTCGCTCCCATGCTGGTCGTGTCGGCGGAGTCGGTGAGTTCTTGTGTGGTGTATAGGTCGGACTTGCAGCGTATATATTGCTCGAAAATGTTTGCTGAAGCGGAGACCAAGAGGTCGAAAAGCTCCGAGTGACTGAGACTTGCAGCAGAAAGAGCTTGAAACAGGTTAGCATGTGAATGACTGGAAGCGCGAGAGATTCACGTACCTTGCTTCTGTGCAGCCGAAACAGCGACGGGAGCGTTGTAGGAAGACATGTCGATATGGATATATGAAAGGAGTCTTGCAGAGAGTGGTGCGATGATGACAGAGAGTGCGTGAAGACTTTGCCGCCGATGTGTGATGTGTGTCGGTGGTGTGCTGAGAATAGGCTGGGTAGTCCTGAACGCTATGCGAGTGGTGTCGAAGCTGTAATCGAATGGTGGTTGAAGTGTCGAATGTTGAGCAAATGGCGAAGAAGTTGAAGCGCTAAATACTTCTCAGTCCGTCTTCGAAGAAGAGTGTCCGTGCGCTTGCATGTGAGAGCGCTCGAGCTTCGTTCCGGTAGGCTGAGTCCGTGCTGTCACAAGCAAAAACGGGATCCGCAGCGCATTCTGCATTGATTCACTTGTAGCCTGTGATTGTCGGAAGACTCGAAAGTGCTTGTGACACTTCTTACAAGTATCATCAGATAATCACAAGATATCGTGAGGTCGAAGATGTCCAAAGTATATGATATATCTCGTTTAATGCTTTCTCCGACCAGCAATGCATTCAACAGAGATCGCTTCAACCAAGGGAAAGCAAGCACAGCCATGAGTACAATCAACTTCGATGTTTGTCGAGCCTTTGGAAGTTGAAGGTCGGTGCTCACATGAAGCCATCAATTCTAGCCAGTGCATCTCCGACAAAGCCCATTGATCACGCCGGCGCAAGCAAAAGCGGGCGGATATGAGCGATCTGGAGATTCTTGAGAGGTCGATAATTGAAAGAAAAGAAACCCCGCCAAGGCTATACTCATATCAGCACAATCGTCATATACAATCATACATACAGTAGTGGTATCATATTCCGTAATGAGCCAAAGTCCTTTCCATTCTCGTACGGCCACAAGCCGCGCTCACGGGTCAAGCTTAGACAGTTCTGTTGAGTGCCCATCTGCAAGCTTCTTGGACTCTGATTCAGGCCCAGGCGTGAGCTCGCGAAGTAGCTGTTTGACCTCCTTGAGCTCCTCGGCCAATTGTCTCACAGCCAGCAGCGTGCCGTCCACAACCACATTCGGGCTGGAGTCTTCCACTCGCTTGCTCCAACCACTTCCCTCAACATCGAGCTCGCCCTCAAGCTGCTCCCATTCCTCGATCGTGTCATCGTCAGACTCTTGCCGAGACCTGTTGAATTTGACTTTTCGTGCCGTTCGTGTCTCGAGAAGTGCCGTGATTGCAAGCAAAGGTGAGTAGATGACGCCCATGACGATGTCGTTGAGCATTTCGTATCGTGCTTTAGGCATCCACCATTCGAAGGGAATGATCAAGCCGAAGATCTCGATGAGGTTGAAGGGAGCGATGAAAACATTCTCGTCCGGTGCCCTCGTAAATTGCATCGTCTTTTGGGCGAAAAGTGCAAGGTACTCATCTGTCGCATTGCCTGTGATGTCCTCGTACGCCGAGTTATAGAGCGCAATGAGGACATTTAGCAAGATGACAATGATGACGAAGTTGTAGATGTAATAGAGGATCAGTCCGAAGGGAGGTGCAAAGTTGTCCCAGTTATCGAAGTCAGGGTCGCCCATGATCGCGTTAAGCATCGCTTTGACAATGAACTGTGAAGCTGTGATCTGCTTGTCGACTTGATCCATACCTATGAAGCCCTGGAAGAAGCCAACCAGCACGATAATGAGAAGCGCAAAGAAGATGAGCGACTCTTTCATCATGACTTTGAGCACAACCAACATGGCACCAAAGAAGCGGAAACTGTCCAGGTAGAGCATGAGGCGCATCCAGAACATTGGAGCGGAGAATGCCAAGAAGTCGTAGGATAATTCGTTGAGGCGATATCTGCGGGGCGACTGCCACTCGTGTCCAAGAGCCACCATGCGTAGGACGAATGACACAGCCAAGAGAGTGTAGAGGGTCGTGTTGAAGATGTTCCAGAAGCCAAAGTAGAAGCGACCAATCTTGAGGAATTTGGATGTCTCGTCGCAAATAAAGCCGGCGGTGAAGATATAGAGAAGACCCTCAACGACATCAAGCTCTCCTCCGGCATTGATAGTGTTGATCGCTCCAGTGTACAAACCGAGGAAGACGAGAGAGATAAGGACCTGCAAAGCATTCTGGTATTGTGGCACTCGCATTCGGTCTGGGTCGAAGTGGTCCCAGTAGTTCGTCGAAGTCTTTAGCTTGTAGTCGGTGAATCTGTTGATATGATTAGCATTGAGCTCTTCCAAGCACACAATCTGCATACCTGCTCGGATCGTCCTCATCTTGCACCAACCATCCTCTCCAAAGATGATTGACACACTTTTGGTAACCTGAACTGCCTATGACCCTAACAGCATGCAAGTCTACAGCCTTTTCTATAGCATTGGCAGACCTAGTGTCCTCGCCGTCAACCACGATTGCATATCTCTTGAGTAGGACTTCTTGCATGAGGTAGTTCAGGTCATCTTCTTCTTCAATAATGTGCTTCGCCAAGACCTCGCATGCTGTTGCTCGAAGTTCATGCAAATCTGCGTCCCACAACTCGAGCAGCGCCTGTCGCTTGAACCAATGCTTGACCATGAGCAAGCAGTAGATAACACATGCCCCGTGGTCTTCGTCGCTTCCGGACACCTTTCCAGCAGACTTTGCAGTCTTTATTACTGCAGGAGTAATGACATCGGAATGAGGCGCCGTGACGCGCTCTTCGGGTAGTTCGCAAGGAATCACTTGCTCGAGCTGGTACTTCAAGCGCAGAGCTGTGAAGGTTACTTGCTTGGCGGGGATTGCTGAAGGAATCGCATCTTCGCGATGGGTCGGAAGTAGGCGGGAGAGTTCATCGTGGAGAGTGTGTGAGTGGTCGCGATCGTTCCAATCGAAGAATCTGCGATATGTCAGTCAATGCATGGTGAGAATGGAGGCGTGAATGGATCGCGTACCGCGTCCAGTTCACCATGGCTGGAGCTACTAGGGAGGAATTGAGGAATTAGGAATGGCCAACCCAGGGCGGTAGTTCTATAGGTTTTCGAAACTTCAATTGAGCTTCCCACAGGAGAGTTAAGGCCTTTGCCCGCTGGAGTGAAGTGTTTCCCGCCATCTTTGTGAAAGAGAAACAAGTTGGCAACGCGGCAGTGGAGCTTGGCCCACAGATCGGAGATCGGCTGATCGACGTCACAGCAGTCGCGTGCTGCAGCGTACATGTAAGTAGGAGGTACGCGACGGGAGACATTGGGTTGACACCTCACTCACTTGACATATTCATGTGAAAGCGCATGTGACAGAGCGTCCCAAACCATTGAAATTCTTTTAGAGCCTTCACGATGCCTCCGCGAAAGAGAGCGCGCACATCACAGGCCACCTCTCCAGATCCGCCTTCACGAGCCAAGACGCCGACACCAGTAGGAAGTGCAGAGCCCACCTCGTCACCCGCGAATGACGACGAAGCACGATTGAATGACCCATGGACGGACGAAGAGGAGATCGGCCTTTACAAGGGCATGATGAGATGGAAGCCAACGGGAATTCACAAGCACTTTCGCCTCATGGCCCTGCACGCCTGGCTGCTGGAAAATAGGTATATCCACCCGTCCAATGCGCACACAAGACCAGCCGGCATTTGGGCAAAGCTGAATACACTATACGACTTGCCGGCGCTTGATGCAAGGGAAGATGCAAGGCAACTGCCCAAGCTGGAGAATCCATTGGTGGAGGGGGGAGAAATGGAAGTCGAGAAGGAAGAGCCACTCGCCGATGCGGATGCATACTCAGAGGCGGATAACAAGATTGATGAGGAGGAATTTGATCCGAGCGTCATGGTTGGGCTTGAAGAGGACATGTGGAAGCGACGACTACCAACACATCCGGAGGAAGCAGACGAGGACGGCGACAGTGAGCCGGAGCTACCAGAGGTCAATCTCGCTGACGAGCCTCCTGTGAGATTCATGCCATCATTCAGCATAGAGCCAAGCGAGACTGCAACGCCAGGTAGTAGGAAAGGCAAGGGTGGTCGGAGAAGTACTGGCAAAGCAAGTGAGAAGGGAACAAGAAGAAGCGCAAGGCAGGCAGAAAGTGTTGCCGATGAGGAAGAAGGCAGTGAAGCTGAGCCGGAAGAGGAGGCTGAGGAAGAAGGCGAAGAGGAGAACGAAGATGAAGAGGAGGGAAGTGGAGAGGAAAGCCGAGCCAGTACTCCAGCACCTAGAAGCACCAGAGCGAAGAGCGCGAAAGGCCGACCGCCTGGCAGAGGAAGAGGGCGTGGAAGAGGACGAAAGTAGGGCCCAGAAGTTCCAACGACAGCAACAGCTCTAAATGCGAATCAAATCGTCAGGGCGCGCGATCCCCAAGACGCACTTGCCGAAGCAATTTTATCATCTGCTCAGGACTGCCAACTTCGTTCCATCGGCATCGTGTTCGAGACTACTCTTGTTCGAATGTATGTCGATTGCCCAGACAAGATTTCACGGTCCTCTAGAGCCGAATGCTTTACACGGTCTTCTCGCCTGGTAATTGCTGCACACCTCACTTGGCCCCCGATGTTTTGCATCTGTGGCATCTGACTTGCGCTCAGGGTCGGCGCCCTGGTAGCTGGTGTTCTTGCAATCCATCAGGTCAACGTAATGGTTGAAGCGCTTAGGTAAAACTTTCGGAAGATCGACCTCTCTATCATTCGGACATTCAACATCCTGCACTCGAGATCGTTCCTCAGGACGTTCATATGAAGGCCTGTAACTGTCATCGGCGTCTTGAACTAAAGCTCACGTCGCGGCAATTTGTTCATCCGGTCCGAAGCGCCAAATGGAGGGAGTAAACTCTTGGCGAACAAAGTTCTAGATTGGGCTTGCACGCCACGCTTCCAACGGCTGCGCCATCTCATTTCTAAACGAGCCGCTACCTTGTAACTAAACCGAGCCCCAGCTACCCGCCCGAGCCCTAGTATAACCCGAGATTACGAGATCTACTATTCCTAACAAAATCGCGTATAGAAGCGATTCTCGGATCTCTATAGGTACCTCTAGCTAGGTATATTACTACTACTAGTTTTAAAGCTAAAGATTATTAGTAAGATAGTAGTATAGGCAAATTTAAGGTATTATTAGTATAGTACGAGCGCTCTATCTACTTAGGTCTAAGCGGCTTACGACCTATAGTCTTATAACTATAAGATACTATATATACTAGCTTATACTAATCTCTTACTTACTAACTAGCTTACTATATATAATACTATTACTAAGTAAACTAATAGTACTATTACTATAGTATATTCTAATAAAGTAGCGCTATTATCTACTATACTAGTAGCTATATTAGTAAGTACTACTATTATTATTAATACTATTAGAAAGTAGCCTACTATTACTACTATTTAATTAATACTACCTACTAATAGTTATATTTAACTTATTATCTTATACGCTCTTATTCTATCTATAGACGTAGATTCTTACGTACTTAGAGATCTTTAAGCTCTTAGTAGATAATATCTAGCTTAGAAGAAGGCTCTAGCGCTACTAGAAGTAAAGACTCTTAGCGTAGATTATAGTATTCGAAGCCGCTTAGATAGTAGGTAGAGCTATACGTATAGTTAGCCTTCTAGTAAAGGTATTATTAGTTATAGTATTAACTCTTAATATACTTATAGTACTTAATAGTTATTCTTAGTTAAATAAGCGATATACTAGACTCGAGAGTAAAGTCGATCGTTCTTACTATAGTAAGCTTCTATTTCTTAGTAACTATAGTATTATTTAAATTATCTAATTCTTAAGCTATCTTAGTATACTTATTATTATATAATATCGCTCTACTATTAATAAGTCTATAGTTACTAAAGATTACTTCTAGCTCTTATAGATAAAATATTTTATAGAAGTTAATTAACTAGTACTAATAGAAGTAGCTTAGTAATAGTATAGCGTAGCTACTACCTATCTTAAGAAGCTTTATAATATCGTATTTATAAGGATAACTATAGGTCTTACTTAGGTAATCGTTATAGTAGTACTATAGATAGGTATACGAGTATACTAAGTACTTAATCTTATTACTATTATCGTTAGTTATAGTACGTAGGAGAGTACTAGTACGTTAATATAGTAGCTTTACTTCGAGAAGGTAGTAATTACTTATAACTCGAGAAACGCTTACCTAGAATAGTCTAGTAAAGGCCTTATTATAGCGCTTTAGGTTCTTAATAAGGCAGACTTAGTAGTAATTATACCCTTCGTTTTACTAGTTTAGAAGACTCTCGAAGAGCGAGAATATATTATAGTAGCTACTATAGTTAAGCTATAGTTTAATACATATATATATAGATTTAACTCGAGACGTTATCTTATAGCTAAAGTATAGAACTTAGTTAGTCTAGTAGTCGATAATATAAGTCTTATATTACTACTAGTTATTATTAAGATAGCTTTTAAATATAGGATATACGTTATCTAACTTCTATATATTCTTATTAAACTCGGCTTTAGTTTAACTATAGATAGTATATA